>JAOVVB010224326.1:0-10503 GCA_028570985.1 Heterobranchus longifilis
TAGAACATTATGATCCAAGTATATGGTGAACATACAAATGTTCTATTATGTCTCATAAGTTGTTGCAGCAATTTTGGGGTTGATACCATTTGTTTCACAAATTTGGTGCACAATTTAAAAAAAATTTCCCCATTTGCGAATTGATAAAAATGGTCAAACATACCTCCAAAATACCACATTAAGACACCAAGACCTTGAGGAACATCATAAAAAATCAATGCTGTGATTTGGTTTCACAAACGTTTGACATTTGGAGTTTTCTACAAGAATAGCATTTTTCAGCGACTTGATGGCGAGCACTTCTGTTCTGGAAGTTACTCAGAAACCCCTTTACTGTGAATATACGTAGGAAAGCTCTACATCCTCTGAATGTCCCAGGTCTCTAGTTTGTGTGCTGTGATTATCCTAGAGGTCATAACAGGTCATTTTATACAGTCACGTCAAGTTTCAAAAAGTGGTCTCCCTACAATTAAATGGTTACTATGGAAACATCATCACACATGAATACAATTGGGCTCATTGAATCCACAAAAGTCTCATCTTTCCAGTGATACCAAATGTATGTAATTCAACACTGTTTATGGACCCCAGTATGCAGCAATACTGTAAAGGGGAGACTTGTGGGTACCCATAGAACACATTTTCATTCAGATACCTGGAGGTCTTCCCTCGCCAAAATTTTAACACAAAATGTGACGTCACCACCTAATTCACTGTTAAGAGGTCATTCTACATATTTGTCTGTTTCCCTGACTGTAACATTTTATTATGCCTTAGCGTCTACGTTAGCCGGAGCCGGTTGTCCGTCCGTCCTGTTGAGTGATTTTCTTCTATTTTGGACCAAATATCCACTTGGACTCAAGGATGAACTGATTAGATTTTGGAGGTCAAAGGTCACTGTGACCTGGGGCTGGTCGATTAATCAAACATTATTTTCATTTATAATTTTGGCTTCCAACGATTATAAAAACAAGATAATGGAGATGAAACCATTATTGTGCTGCATTACGTTTCACAATGATGCTCTCATTTTGTCTTGTGTTATAAATCCAGCGCAACCTTTCACTGAGTTACTGACTGGAAAATACTGAATCAACGCATTCTCATAAACCGTTCATATAATATCATATTATTATAAGTATTGCACAGTCTTCCGGTTTAAATACATGTCCCGGTCATGTGATACTCACCTCATTAACGTTGTGATTAACGTTGTGAAGGACTAATTCGGTAGGGTTAGGCTACAAAAATACTTCATTAGGTTTAGACAACAAAACAACTTGGTATGGTTAGTAAAAAAAAACACGGGGATTGGCATTAAAATCCATACTTCCGTGTTCCGTTTTAAATACATGTGATGGTCATGTGATCCACACGGACTCCAGCTCCGGTCTCCTGGGTGAAAGTCCTGCATGTCATCGAGCCAACTACCCAGATCGTGTATTTGTGGGCCGTATGTCTCATAATTACGTGCTATATGTCCAAATTACAGTGCATTACTTTTCATAGTCATTGCTACGAAATGAGCCCAGCCTGCACAGTCCCTCAGGGCGTCCTATTGTTTTATGAATTAGTCCTAAATTAATTGCAACGCCGGTCGCGTGTGACAAAATGTTTTCCAATAAGCAGATTCACTGTGTGTGTGTGTGTGTGTGTGTGTGTTTGTGATTTGGTCTGCTCCTCTATTGATCTGCGGGGCCCAGAGGTGGCAGGCAATGCGGAGCGCACTGCAGAATAACAATGACAGAGTGATGGAGGGGCAACATGGAGGCTCTCTTTCTTCTGGAGAGAAGCCAGAGGCATCGGCATGGATCCTAAATCCTCACACAGGGCGGCACACAGATGTGCTATCTGAGTTGAAGGGGAATTTAGGCCAGGCTCACTGGTGTGAATATCACTGAACATTTGTCCGCATGCACAGGCACACATGCGCACACAAACACACACAGACACGGAAACCCATACAAACAGCTGGAGCAGTAAGTGCAGCAGCTGGGCGCCTCATCCTCTCTAGGTCATTCGGCTCTCCGTCATGGCCAGCGTTAAGTGGATGTGGTGCTTCTGCGGCATCATTCGCTTTTGTCCTTGTCAGACAATAGGCACTTTTCTCCGAGAGGTAGGTGCCGCCGAGTTGTGTTTGGGCTTTTCTTTTTTTTTTTTTAATTGAGTCAAGGTCAGCAGCAGGCTGAAACTCACTCCTACATATTCTCAAGTAGCTGATGTTACACACTGTAACTCGTTGAACTCCGCCAGTGCTTACATTGGTATTTTTGCTTATTGTGATGGCATTTCTTGAAGTATCTTCAAATGCTTCATATCCCTAAAATCTGTACAACATTAACTTAAAGGTTACGTAAGTCAATAAATCATAATAATTGGTAGAAGTATTGAAATTGTGTCATAAGTAAAAAGAATTACAAAAATATGACATGTTTTTTCATCAAACACACAGAACATATTGATCCAAAAGCATTCTGAAACATTAACAAAATATTTCTTAACACTCCATAAGTCAGTGGTTCCCAAACTTTTTCTGCAAGGCCCCCCCAGAACTGCAACTTCACTGTGCCAATTTCACTTCTTTCTTGTCTTTGTTTTTGTAGTTGTGACGTTTGGTGTTGCTCCGTCATCTGCTTTACATTTATCTGCAGTCCTGTCACATGCATAATTTATTTATATTCAGCCTCGCAGCGCCTGCTATAACTCTGGGGGCCCCCGTAGGGGTCGCGCCCCCCAAGTTATTTGAACTATGTACATTGTTTTTTTGTTTTTGAGATATGCTCATTTTTATGAGTGCTAAGGCGTTGCAAACAGTCTGTCAAGCGGTTTTGGACCGCACGTCATGTGATGAGATGACATCATCTGTCTCGAAAGACAGAAGCCTCGGCTTTCTGCAGCAAAAAGAATGAACGCTCTCGCTGTTATGGTTCTTATTTTAGGTCAATTTAAACAAGATCATGTAAACAACAATCTCCCGTGGCCATTATAAGAAATACACTGGCTCCGCCCACCATGCGTCCGCACGTCGTGTGATGTGATGACGTCATGAAGAGCGTAAAGACAGAAGCCTCGGCTTTCTGCAGCTGAAAGAATGAATGCTCTAGCTCTTATGGTTCTTATTTTAGGTCGATTTAAACAAGATTGTGTAAACCACGCCCCCCCGCAGCCGCCTGTTTTCACAGGGTTAAAGAATCTGACAAAATGTGTCGGTGCCCATGCAGGGCGTACATCCAATTACACCACGCAGGCAGCGTGAGGTAGGACTCAGAGTGTGAGCACACTGAGCTCATTCTAATCGCCACCGGAGGCGAGCCCCGCCTCTTTGATCCACTCTGGACTTTTACAGTTCAGGTTGAACTGCAGCTTCTCTGCCACCGTCTGACCTTGTTGAGTGAACACAAGGTTGATGTTAACTGTGAACGTACAGCTGCTCTTCATCACCTTCACGTGGTCACATGCAATATATTCTATATCTACTCTTTCCACCACAACCTTTATATTGCACTCATACACCCTGTTCCAAAATAATGAATATTGCAGGGGGAGGTGGGTAATGAAATATTTACGCTGGGTGTAACTAAATGTATTGTTCTGGGTTACATTTGAGCCATTATCAGATTGCAGCAGGTGCTTCTGTAAAAGTCAATAGTCTTTCAAATGCTAAATGTTTAATTTTATATATATTATTTTTTAGGGCTGTAGTCAAATCTTAGTCGACTAAAATTCAACCTCCTCTTCAACCAATTGTTTATTTAATGAAAATGATGTAAAAATGATGTATGGAGCACCAGGGCAGCATACAGACCTTGAGCAGTGTCTCTGTTAGAAGTAAGGTCAAGGTCAAGATTTCTTTATTTGTCTCCCTTGGGAGAAATTTGTCTTGGATAAGCACAGCATCGACAAAACACAGAATGATGCAAAACACAGAATAAATACAAACATCAGGCATGACGAATGTGCAAAACATTAACCTATGATGACCTGTGCAAATTGGCCATCCAGTACACACATCCACACTGTACATAAAAAGGCAAAACAGCACACCGCCGCTACTCAAGCACACAAACATCCACCGTACACACACACTCCCACATTCTCAAGCACACACACACTGCTCATACACACTGCTCATGCACACTGCTTACACACTGCTCATACACACTGCTCATACACACTGCTCATACACACTACTCATACACACTGCTCATACACACTGCTCATACACACTGCTCATACACACTGCTCATACACACTGCTTACACACTGCTCATACACACTGCTTACACACTACTCATACACACTGCTCATACACACTGCTCATACACACTGCTTACACACTACTCATACACACTGCTCATACACACTGCTCACACACACTGCTCACACACACTGCTCACACACATACACACTGCTCATACACACTGCTTACACACTGCTCATACACACTGCACACTGCTCATACACACTGCTCATACACACTGCTCACACACACTGCTCATACACACTGCTCATACACACTGCTCATACACACTGCTCAGCACAGCAGAAGCGCAATCCTCGTATCTGTTTACAAACTCTCGTTTACATGATGTTAGAAAAAGTAGATTTATTGTATTAGTCTGACTATCACTGGACTTTTAACACGTGTAACATGTTAGTCTGACTGAAATCATACTAAGGCGTATTTCTGGAAGTGGGACTAACACACCAACATAATGTGGTTGGAGATCGATTTATTCATGCATGTATACTTTCAATCGAACTCAAACTGGCCTGGGCGTTCTGTGCATGTGCCATAGTCGCGTGGTGCTCGTTCACCCAGAAGTCAAAAGCGTACAGTCAAAGCATAGCAGACGCCCTGTAGTTGGAATACTGCAATATCATGCATCTCATCTGTGTCAACACTACAGTGTAGAGTACGCAGGAAATGTACTGCGCTGTAAAGTTATCCATGTTTTCGATGTTGCTGCTTGCTAATTTGTTTGGTGCTTGTTTGTGACGCAATGTGTCAACCAGAAGAAGGTCCAGCAGCAACCAGCTGAAAGGAGGCATATCTCCACCTACTGTACCAGAGGTGGACATAAAATCAATTCTCCCCCAGTTCATGAATACTGGGACAACGACAGCAGTCCAACTAAATGACCTAATCGAGCGAGAACCATAGCTTGACTTACCTGTACACACACACACACACACACACACACACACACACACTCTTTTTCTCCTCTGGATGTGGCTGCGTTGTGTCTAGATGGTAACCTCAGATTTTCTAAAACTCTCCCAACACTTATTTCTGATGACCTATCCTAATCTAAACCATCTCATGAGAATCACAACCTCCCAGCTGCTGCTGCTGATAGTGTTGTGAGTGTTCTGCCATTGCTTAGTGGATCGGTGGCACAACAGGTGCTGCGTACGCTACACCACACTCAAAACCAAAAAACATATTTTTCTTAAAACATGAACAAATATGGGATCAGGGGTGCCCATAATTGTATATATTTAAAAAAAATAAAAAATAAAAAATTGATTTTTTTTCCCTTAATTTTGTTGCACCATAGGCGACCGCCTGTACAGCCTTTGCCAAGGGCTAGCCCTGCGTAGTCACATTGTTTTAATAAAGAAGAAAGTTAATAATTTCCATCATGCTGTGACCTGATCTCAAGCTTCTATCAGAGTCTGAATAGTATCAAAAATGAAAAGAAAATAACTTTAAATGATAGAAGATTGGAGTGAGGTGACAAGATGTAGGTCACTTGGGCTGTAACGTATGTGTGTATGTGGATTTTAATCTCTGGGTCATTTTATTCTGAGTGAATTGGGCTGCACCACTACATTAAACTGGAGAGTTAATAGTATGCATCCTGTAATTCAGCATTACATGTTTGGTACATTAGAAAAAAACAGGATAGATTCTGGCTGCATGTGTTTGGACCCACAGGTAGATTTGGCAGTGGAATAATATCAGGATATCCAGGTCAGAGAAATTCATCAGGTACCTGAGGTCATGGATGTGGATCATGTGACTCAGCTGAGAGAAAGAATCCAGTGTGATGACCGACGAGCCGGCCGTGACTTCACTGCTCTGTCGTTGCTTTTACTTTGAAATGATGTAAAGTTACTTGTCACTTAGTGTGAACTTGTGACACAAAGTAAAAATATACTCAGCATGTCCTCATTCTCAGCAGCAGCCTTAATGAGAGTCAGGAGAGTTTTTGATGCTGTTGTCTGCAGGAGGCAGTCAGCGATTTTTATGGTGTAATTATAGATTTGGGAGAAAAATAACTGCAACGGTTTACTTTCACAAAACAGGACAATTCAAGGGAGTGTTTAATTTGTCTGGTGCTGCAAAAAACTATTTGGCAGTATTATAATTTAAGAGTGAAAAATACACTGAATTGTTGCTATCCCAGGCAAAGTTAACGATTGTGATATGAAGAGAAATTAATCCAAAACAGTGGTCCAGGATCGCTTGTGAGACAAACAGATGATTTAGATCTTTGGCAACCAAAGCCATCCAGTGATACATCGATCTGGATCGATAAATCGATTCAAGGATCAACAACCAAATACCATCAATGCAAAGTGAAAATATCGATACATATCGTCATCTTTAAGATGCACCTTTATTTTGAAATTCCTACTTTATATTTATAGAATAGATTGTTTTTCATTTAAATGTCTGGGAGAGCTCAATAATAAAATGGTCAAATCATATTTTAGTTGCTTTTTGTGAGTTCATATAAATGATTGTGTTAAATGGACATATGATATCGTCTCATATTGATCGCAGGCCCCTGAATTAAATCAAATCGTATCGTGGCAGACTTTGTGATATCTGCAAATATCGTAACATTTTCCAAAGAATCGATATAATATCATATTGTGATAAATGTTGTGATTTACACCCCTAACGCCTCTACACCCAAAGCACACACCAATCTTTTTCTTCCCCTCTGGATGCAGCTCGGCCGTGCCATAAGACGATAACCCTAGATTTGCGAACACTCAAGAAAACTCTCCCGAGACTCGTTTCGACAACCTATACTAACCATGTTGTTGTGTTGTCCCATTGTCTGCAAGGGTGCATGCCACGCCACAAAACAGACTCTGCAAAACCAAAAAACATATCTTAAAACATGAAAAAATATCAGATCAGGGGAAGCTCATAATTGTAACTAGACACATTTTAAATTATGTAAAAATACTCTGCTATGATTGATATTTTGTTTAACATGGTTTTCCCACACAAAAAAGTAAAAGAAATAAAAATAAAAACAATGAAAATTGCACATCTACTCTTCAAATCAAATCAAATGCAGTTTGTCATTTTACCATACATCTCTGCAAGGCAGAATGAGAGTGCAACAGAATAAATAGCACTATATAAAAAGAAGAAACACACATGTATACAACACAAAAACAGTCCCTGAGCCTGCATACCTGAGCTGTGTGGAGTGCAAGTTAAAAGTGCAGAGAAAGTGCAAGTTAAAATAGTAAAACAGATAAAAGAGATAAAAATGCATTTAAGAGTTCTTAATAAATTAAGATGCAGCTATGGGAGTGAGATGGGATGGCCTGTGGGAGGAAGCTGATTAACAGTCTTGTGGTTCTCACTTTGATGCTTCTGAACCTCCTGCTGATGGCAGGGGAGCGCAGGATCTGTGGAGAGGGTGAGAGGGTGAGGGGGTGAGAGAGTGAGAGAGTGAGAGAGTGAGAGGGTGCCTGACGATGCTCAGAGCTTTTGAAGGCATCGGCTCTGGTGCAGGTCCTGAACAGAGGGAGACACCAGTGGTTTGATGTCATTTTTACTGCAGCTGGAGTACCAGGTGGTGATGCAGTAGATCAGCACTCTCAACTAGTGGTCGATCGATATGAGTTTTTTAATGGCCGATGCCGATACTTAGAGAGCAGGGTGGCCGATGGCCGATTTATAGTGCTGATTTAAAAATAAAAAAATAAAGAAATATGGCTGTCCTCGATTAAAGACATTCTTAGTCGACTAACACTCATACGATTTTGTTGACTAATCGATTCGTTGATTTAATCGACAGATCTGTAAAACTGAGTTTCTCCACGAAGAATCATCCAAAAGCATCACTTTAAATCTTGTGTTTACCAGAGATGTGCTCACAGGTTTCTTGGAAATAAGTTATTTAGCATGAAAAAAGCATTAAAAAAGACTTAGACCAAATCAACCGATTAGTCAACTAATCGACTAAGTTTTAAGTTTTCCCTGAATCTGGCTGCGCAGTCATGTGTTAGCAGTGTGAACAGCAAAGGGCTGAGCACACAGCCCTGAGGGCTCCCGGTGCTCAGCGTGATGGAATTTAGATGTTCTGTCGCCAACACTAGTTCACTGTTGTAATCTGTTTCAATCCAGCATTTTGTCTCTTCTCCCTCATTAAGAAATTCTGGATCTGGCCTCAAGCCCCGCCCACCACCGCTGTCATAGTTACGCCAGTCACTTGTGGCTGGGGCATTCCTTAAAACACCACGGAAGTAAGTTGCGTAACATAGTTATTTTAATCCAAACCACAATCTTTTCCTAAACCTATCCAATAACTTTTGTTGCCTAAACCTAACCAAGTAAACATAAAAACAAAGTTTTCTGAAACAACACTGTTTGCACATAAAATATGTGTATGTAATTGTGTAAGAATGTCTAAAGTATAAATTACCAAGTATTTTTCTGAAACTGATAAAACATTTTGTTATCTTAGTTTTAAGACATATTGAATATACAGTAGATAGTACAGTTAAAAAAAATCGATAAAAACATGCTTTTACTGTAATGAGTAGCCTGCATTGCAAGGTTTTAGAATGTTTTAACCAAAATGACTTTTTGTATTCTGACGACCTGGGAATGGATGTTAACCCGGCTGCCAAGGAGATCAGAAAACATTAAAAAATATAAAGACATATACATAAATACAATCTAATACAATCTTTAAAATCTATTTATTTTAAATCATATGTTTTTTAAGATTGTTAGCAGAAATGTAAAGGTTATTAAAAGGCTGAAATATGAACAAAAAAGAGTATGGTAGTATGGTCCTTCAAGCATACTGTAGGATATTCTTGTTCTTCTTTTTCTATTGTTATTCACAGTGATCGATGTCTTTGTGTTAAACGTAGACAATAACTTTAACAGTATCAGATTTCAAACAGTCGTATCACTTAAAGCAGATGGTATTAAAGTCCCTCGGGGTAGTCGGGTCAGAGCAGACATGAGCAAGTATTCAGCTCAGAAGAAAACATATCACTGTTCATTCAGACACATCGGAGCGCTGCGTTACCAAATCACACTGAAATGAGCGTTTGATGGATAAATCAATATGAGTCTCCTGCAGGCTGGCTGCTGTTTAATGAGACAACATCTCAGTGGTTGGTTAATGTGCGGTCTGTGGCCTTTGACTGTTTGCACACTTGATCTGACTTTGAGCCAGTTGAATCAAACACATTTGGTGTTAATCATCTGCTAACAATGCTAACATTGCTAACATTCCAGTGAACAGCAGTGTATGCTGTGTGGAAGAATATGCTTTCATTATATAGATGGAACGGTTCACAAAATCCACGGTTCTGGTCAGTTCACGGTTTTGGGGTCACTGTTTTTGGTTCAATACATTGCCATTTTCAACATCTTTTTCTTTTATTTATTTATTTACCTCAACTAAATTCTTATCAATAACATAGGGAATGTAAACACTTCTTCATTGTTAAATCTTTATTAAAAGACATGTTATTTTTATATAAAAATGGCCACATTATAGACTAAAGCATCAACATAAAGTGAAGCATAAGATCAACCAGGACTAGACTTGTTTTTAAACAACAGTATAACATTTGTCTAAATTCCCTGATTGTCAGTTCTTAATGGAAAGATTCTTGCAGAGAGTTAGATGTTCAGACTGAAACCACCAGGAGGCAATTTGTGAATTTTTAACAGAGGGGACGGACCCGGTTCATTTCGTTCACCCACGACTAGCGAACTGCCAACGACTCTTTTGGTTCTGGGTCTGGGGTACTTTTTAATACCCCACTATTAACTATAAGAGGATTGGGGGGGGGGGTATTAAACTATGTAGTTTAGAGAATATTATAGATCCGAGACGAAACTGACAGAAGGAAGGGACTGAGAGAAAACTTCAGCACCACGGAGAGCGCCCTGGATTCATCAACACACAGCACAGTTTGCGACTGATTTCAGAGCCATGGTCGGGGCCGTAGATTCTAACTGTCATAAACCTGATAAAGGATCAATGAGTCGGGTATCTGCTGGACTATTTCCTGACTGGGGAAAGCTGTTTCCCTCTGTCTCCGGTCTTTAACATTAAACTAACATCTAATTACAGACATACTAGAGCCTTCGTTACACATACTAACAAGTCTAAGTTGAAACACTATGTGGCTGGAGCGTAAAATATCAGTAAACAATAACATTGTCCACATCCAGCAGTTTCACCAGAAAGTAGCAGCTAAGCTAGCATTAGCATGAAC
>JAOVVB010224348.1:0-10502 GCA_028570985.1 Heterobranchus longifilis
GTGCAAGTACGTCTTCATTTTATGTGCAAATGAGCAGTGAGTAAACAAGAAATTCTGTACGACATTATTCTGACTAGTCTCCCAGCCCCGGGTGCAGAAAAACATCCCCACAGTGTGATCCTGCCACGACTGCGTTTGACTGAAGGGATGGTTTTAATAAGTGATGTGCAGTGCTGGATTTCCTCCACAGATGGCGTGGGTGATTGAATCTAAATAATTAGAAGATTTTCCTTCTCATGGAGTCCTTTAAGAGCTTTTTGGCAAATCAGGATGCTATGTGTCTGTTACTGAGGAATGGCTTCAGTCTGGTCACTCTACCACAGGAGCCTGATTAGTGGAGTGCTACAATCTCCACTGTGGACCTCTGGATCTCATTTATAGTGACCGAATTATGTCCTATTAATTGAATTAGGCACAGGTCAACTCCGAACAAGTTGTAGAAGCAGCTCAAGGACAATGGATAGGAGTCACTTGAAACAGAGTTCAATTGCAATTGCCGCAATAAAGCATCTGAATAAAATCTTTAAATGGGATATTTCATTTTTATTAAATATTTTATAAATTAACAAAACATTCCAAATACCTGTTTTACTTTGTCATTGTGGAGTATTGTTTTTTGAAAAAAACTAAAAAAGTTTTGGGAAAAAAAATCCATCCATAAGATCAGTGAGAAACAAAACAAAATTTCAAAAACTTTAAAGGTTCTGAAAACTTTCAGAAGGCGGTGTAGTTTCTCTGTCCCTGGGATTTTCTGCACAATGTGCCAGCACCTCACTGTGTCTACAAAATTCCTTGGCTGAACTCAACCGTAAAATTGTTACCCTGGAAACTTGTAATAGACTTTTGTGTAGGAGTCATTTACATGAAAACGAATTATTAAATTCCATTCATTTAAATGATCTCTGAATGATATTTACTGTATAGTGATTAAAAGTTGACATTGTTAAAACTAGGATTGTTAAAATTTTACAGATTTACTAATAACTTATTTCAAAGACTCCAGAAGCTCGGCCATAGGTCATAGACGTGTGTGTGTGTCTGTGTGGGGGGAGACCATTCTGCCGTGGTCTGTGAATGCTTTGAAGTGTGATGGAATGCGAACATGATGCGAGACGCTCAAGGCTTTAGTCAGAGCTTGGGTCGGAGCTCTCAGAGCTTGTGTAAGTAAAGAAGTTATGAGAGGGTGCAGATTACTGGCACTACACACACTATGTAACACAATACCTGTGTCTGTTTAGTAAAGTTGAGTATCCGGATCAGAATTCACACTGAGGTGGGTATGTCCTAAACCGGATATTTTTTATTCATATTTATTATTTATATTTTTAATACATTTGAACTATTACATAAACACTAGAAAATTAAACTTCCAGCAGCAAGAAACAGAAGCACTCTCAGCATGGGCGGTGAATTGGCTACAACACTAGAGTTTGTAACTGGTCTCAGCTAGACATTTGTGTTGAACTGTTTTTCCCATTTGTGCAGTTCTTATATTTGCTACCTGTGTTTTTTTTTTTTTTTTTGTTCATTACAAATTTACTTGGTTCTAATTGTAAATTTGGTTGTATTTGTCTCAAGCATACTCTCTGTTCATGCATAATCAAGGATATCACATTACAGCCCTAAGACACAAATAAACGTATCATACTGCTTAAAATATGTGCTTTCCTCTTCTTTTTGGACTTACTTCATACAGTATATAAAATAGTCTCTATAAGTCTGAAAGTTTTTTAATAGCCTGAAATTTTTTGCATTTTACTAAAAATGAATTTTTAGTAATCATTTAATTAAAATTCCTTAATTGCAACAACAAATAATACACTGTAAGAAAATTTAGATACAGGGCACTTCCTTAAGAGACTTTTACGTTTATAAGTCTGTATATTAGTATGAAGAATGAGTAAGCTGTTCCAGGCATGGCATATGGTTTTGCTTATACTCCTAGGTTAAACCAAAAGTCTGGTTGCCATGGAGAAGCCCAAATTTAGGAGTTTTTATTACAGGCTACCATGGTAACCCTGCTCAGCATTCTTCTGGGCTTTCCCGAAATTAAAAGTGTAAGATGCCAGAATGGTGGGGCCATGTGCCACACACCACACCATGATGACTAACACATGGCCAGGGGAAAAAATAACGGCTATGTTCTTGACTACTATTTTGTTCCTCAGCCGCTTTTAACTTAACTGACTAAGAAGAAACTTCTAGAAAAGAAAGGAAGTTACTCATTTACTCAGAAAATCAGTAATCTACTACAAGAGAAGTGAGGACAGCCGACTGCAAAACAAAAAATACTAAGAGGAAACAAAATAGACATACAGTACAGAATGTATTAAGTTACCAGCAGAGTAGTGATTGCTCTTTTTGACTATACATTTCTTTCATTATGAGGCTCATCATGTATTTTTGGTCTTTGTGAGTATGGAATTTAATCAGAGGAAGGCTAAGAACATTTGGAAGGTAATGGTAATGGTCGACAGCTGGAATCAACCTAAATATATACATTCAGTTGAAACGTTCTTTTGAGAATCTGGTCCATGTTAATGTGATTGCATTCTGTAATTCCTAAGATCCTCTGGTGCATTTTTATTCTGCAAATCTGTTGTTCTACTACATCTGTGGTCAACTGGATTTAAATTCAGTGATTGGGGAATGCCACTGAAGAACATTAACCTCATTGTCATGTTCATGAAACCACTTTGAGGCAACCTGGTGCATTATCATGCTGGAAGTAGCCAATAAGAAAGATGCTTGACATGTTGTGCATCACCACAGATGTGCAGAGTGGTTATTGAAGGTTTTTTTTTTTTTTTTTTACTTCTTCTTCTTTTAACTTAAAATTTTTTTTTTTTTTTACTGCTGTTAACACTTTCCAACCTGCGCTTCTGAGGGTTAGGATGGGGTAAACTAGTATGTGAGGACCTGTGACTGACATGGTTATCTGCAACACTGGAGCCCTGGACGGAACAGTCCTGGCTCTGTTCCTTTTCACTGCAGACTTGTTCAGCTTTAGCAACTGCAGAAGTTCTCTGATTTACGCAGGCACAAACACACTTCACTACAACCAACAAACATTTAGGGAAAGGACATCGTGAGAGTGGACTCATTTAAATACTTGGGTGTTCATCTGAACAGCAAACTGGACTGGACAGACAATACAGGTGCAATGTATAAGAAAGGACAGAGCAGGCTCTTTCTGCTGATGAGAATTGAAGTCTTTTGTCTTTTGGAGTGCAGGGAGCGCTACTGGTGACCTTTTTTGACCCTATAGTGGCCTCAGCTATCTTTTATGGAGTGGTCTGCTGGTGCAGCAGCATCTTTACTGCAGACAGGAAGAGACAAGCTGATAAGGAGGGCTAGCTCAGTCCTGGGGATTCCCATGGACACTTTCCCGACGAGGGAGAAAGGAAGATGGTAGCTAGGCTATCATGATTGCTGGAGAATTACTTTTAGGCATTACAACAAGTACTCTTACATTCTAAGTGTCTGATGGAGCGATACCAAAGGTCTTTTCTCCCTGCTGCTATTAGACTGTACAATCACAGCTGCTCCCAGTGAACCAGTCACTATAATGCACACTGTTATTACTGTTTTTTGTGCAATAACACCATTTTAAGCGGTGCAATTTGTTTGAAAGTGTACCTACAGTACTGTATTGTTTGTTTCTTTTCTTTTGTATTCATACATTGTACTGTATATAGTTGTACTATGTTTCCTCTTTATATTTGCATATTTTTCTTTGCTGCTGTAAGAAATTTCCCCACTGTAGACCGAATAAAGGTACAGTATATATTATCTTATGTCTTATCTTATCAAACACTGTTAGTCTCCTGGAACCAGTCTGGCCATTTCCCATTGACGGCTTTCATAAACAAGATTTTTCAGCTTGCAGGCCCTCCTCCTGACCTCCAGTAACAGTTTATGGCATGCAACGCAGCAGAAGGGTCGTCATGTGCAACTGATGTAAACAAATGAATATTAATCAAGAAATGCAACTAATCAACTATATTAATATGATTTTCTCTGTAGGGAAGTTTCTGTCACACTCAGACAGGGAACTGACTCTCAGGAGGAGCTGATGATGGTGCTGGTGGCTTTGGAGTCTCTACACGTTTCAAGCATTGTCAGCTCAGTCCGACTTTCTGGGTACTGCCACATTGGAGGGTGCTGAGGGTACACTCACACGCATTCACAATTTGGGAATGCCAATTAACATGCAAACTCCATGCACACAGATCCGAGGTGGGAATCAAACCTGGTCCCCGTGGAAGGTGACAGCGCTAACCACTAAGCCATGTGCCATCTAAGCAGAGGCTAAACACCCAAATATGTGACTGGGTCTGTATGTATGACAGGATATTTTTCTTGCAGTTTCTTGCACCATTCTCTTTAGAACTGTTGTGCAAAAATTCCAGGAGATCAGCAGTTATAGAAATACGAGAACCTATACAAGAGAAACAAGTCCATCTGGTACCAACAACTATGCTGTGGTCAAAATCACATTGGGTGATGCATATTACCCAAAACTACTGTCCCGTACCTGCATAATTTTCTGTGCTGCACTGCTGCCACAGGATTGCCTGATTAGATAATTACATAAATGGGTAATGAGTGAGTGTGTAATGAGTAATGAATATAGGTGTGTAACAAAGTGTTCAGTGAGTGTAGACTCATCCCCCAAAAATAAGTAATTATAAAACTGCATTTATCCATTTTGAGGTCATTTTGGAGACTCTTGGAGTTGGAGCCTAGTTATATGGATTTTTTCACACGGTCTGTAGATGATTACCATTACATTTACAACATTGAGAGATTTCCAGTAATTGGTTTAATCCAAGATTGAAAAACAAAAAAGAGTTAAGAATGTTGGTTTGACTAATAATCCCTACATCCAAGACTAAATAAACGATGCTGGATGCACAGTAAACCCAAATGAATCATCCAGGTGCAAGAATAAATGTTTGCGGCAAGGTTTTAAAAAAAAAACAAAAAAACAACTAGATTCCCCATCCATGACAATTTGTATGTAACTCATCAGTAAAATTACATCATGCCAAAAATTTTGCCATAATTAGGGGTGCGGCTGATTTGAGAGGCAGCTGTTTCAGACTTCTAGCTGTCTGCTATGCATCACTTTAGCTATCTAGCTAACTGCAATTGGTGAAGTTTAACTTACCACAAAAAATGTTGGAGTTGACATAGGACGATGTTTAGGTTATGATGACACATTCAATCAAATACAAAGAAGCTGATGTCCATAGCTCTCACAGTTGAACTTTAAACTATTCTTCACAAACCCTGTGGGTGGCGTCACAGGGGTTTATCATGATTGATTAGTTTTCCATAAGAGTAAATTTTCGTACTTTGTATATAATTTGCATTACAGCAACTATATATATGTCATAGTCACACCTGGACAAAGAAATCTATGTTCCTTACTTTGTTCAGAGTCTTGGCTATTTATACACAAAAATAAATAAGAGCATGAAAATATTATACATGTACTATATAGTATATTACTTCAGGATTTTGTGCTGAATTGGTAAGGCACTTATTTACGCTTTATTTTGTTTGTGCAGTTCGAACAGCGGTGCCTTGTCAATCTGCCCTTGTGCCATGAGCATTAGCTTGTTGATTGGTGGTAGGCAGTCCACCCGCCCTGGTGCCCCGAGCTTGAACAGGTGCAATGAATGTTCTGTCTGGCCACCTTTACATCTTTGGCCTCTATTAGATGGATTGGCGGTGTTCACAGTAGCACACAGGCCCCAGATGCAGCATTTGAATGGGTGACAGGGAAGCACTTTGTCCTTGTGCTTTTAGATGGTGAGCTCAAGCATATATGGCGCTGAGGAGGGAGCACTGATGAAAATATAACAGGATATAACCACCTTCATGCTTTACTGTAGAAATGGTGTTATATGTTGAGCTGTATTGGATTTCTTCCAGACATATTATTCGTTTCTCATCTGACCATAACACCTGTTCCCCTGTGGCCACAAGTGCAAGATGCATCTTTGCAAAGCTCAGTCATGACTGCATGTGTCCTTTCTTGTAGAGTGTTTTTTTTTTTTCTTGCAACCCTCCCATACAAGCCTCATTTGTTGAGAATTTGTAATATTGTTGTCACATACACACACTAACCACTCTGTCATAAATTCCTACAACTGCTTCAGAGTTGCTGTAGGCCTCTTGGTAGGCTCTCTTGGAGTTGACTCTTGGCTCTTTCATACAGTTTGGAGTGACATCTTGATCTAGGTAAGATCTGTGTTGTACCACATACCTTCCACTTCTTAATAATAGACTTCACTTCTAGGCAGTGAGTTTTTTTGTATCCTTCTCCTGACTTGTGCCTGTGCACAACAATATTCTGGAAATCTTTTGTCAGTGCTTTGTTGTAGTTGTAGTTGATTGTTTGCTTCAGCTGCACTACCAGGGACTGAAGTGCTTCAGGAAAGCTCTTTTCATGTTGAGCTAATTAAAATGACCACAGCTGATCACAGTTAAAAGTCAAATTGTTTTGTGTGCCATTGAGAATATTAGCTCAAGATTAGCTTCAACTGATTGAGTTTAAGTCATTTTTAGAAGGGATGATCCTTTTCCAAATCAGTGATTCTGTTTTTTTACTTAAAAAAAAACAAAACATTCTGACATGTTGGTGTTATAATTTTTTAATTGGATGTTAAAAGTTGCACAGAGTAAATTCACTGGATAAAACAAAAACTGTGCCTGTCTTTAATTCATGCTGCAAAGCAATTTGCTGAACTGAGCAAAGCATTTTTTTCTATGCCCACTTTACAGGTGGCTCAACGTTTACTGATTAGGTCAATGTTGCAACTTCAATCCATTAGCCCTCTCTATTGCATGGTGCCTCCTATTTACAATATGTAGCATGCAGTTTGGGATGCACCTAATAATTTAATTAACTTTTTTTTTTTATGAAAAAAATAAGCTTATCTTAAAAATGAATCTTAAAATGCATAAAGATTTTGAATATATTTTTACATTCATTGTACAATAGTACGTCTCATGTGTATTTATAGTATTTCTGCAATTTATGATCATATATGTATAAAAATCGTCAACTTTTTAAGCTGTTTCTGGATTTGTTCTTTCAAACGGGCTCTTTCAAGCAGCAGTGAAAGAGGGCAGGCAATTTAAGTGGAAAATCTGCATCACTGCCTGCCACAAGTACGCCATTCAGGAGAAACCACAGTGGAACTTTCTATACATAATGATTGCACATTGCCAGTAGATGTCTGCTATTCAAGAACTAGTTCACTGGGTTCAGCTCCATAATCTTGTATAATATTTAAGCTAGGTGTCTCTGGAAAAAAGTTAACATACAATGAAAAATGTAATGCAGAAAGCACCATAAATTTAAGTTAAAGTTGTGGTTGTCATTGTTGCTGAAAGCCAAATCTGACATGCTGAACTTTCGCACAGATCTGTTGTTCTATCTTAAAATGTGATATGTGGCTTTTATTTTTATTTATATATTTTTTTGTACAGGGGGAAGTGTAGCCCCGTGGTTAGGGTGTTGGTCTGCTGATCAGAGGGTCCATGGTTTGAGCCAGAGCACTGCCGGGCTGCCACTGTTGGTCTCTTGAGCAATGTCTTTCATCCTCAACTGCACAGATACGATCTGGCGTCATCAGAAACTGCCAGAGAAACAAAGGATATCTCTCCAGGAATGGGGAGTATATTTTGTCCAACATGTCTGGGCATATGAATCTATTATATTCTATAATCTATATATTAAAAAAATAAAATAATAATAAACCAACCTGCTGTGCTCCCTGTTTTCACACTTAAGATTAGACACAATGAACATGACAAATGAAACATTAAAAAATTAATATAACTTTGAAGTACCTAAATAACAATGTATATTTTAACATATGAGTCCTATGAGGTAGGGTTACTCACCTCTCCTAGGTGACTTTTAACAGTGCATGAAAACTATGAAAAAGGGTAAATACATTTATCACTTAAAGTTAATTACATTATGACAGTAAAAGTAATATTAGTGCTTCAACACAAAACATATTCTCTTTCAACTTCCATTCATTTGGCATAATTCAGAGATGAAACTGAGGACCTAAGGGTTAACAGTCTTACTTAAATAGTACCTGGATTCAATCTGTCATTTACAAATTCCACTTTTTCCTTGTAATGGTAGATGAACCAACCTCCCAAAACTTTGGCCACTAGGGAGGAGAATTCATACCAAATATCATTCATACCTAGTGGCAATTTTGTCTAGTCAGTCTGCCTACCTGCATGCTTAAGGACAGTGGGAAGAAACCAGAGAACACAGAAAACACAGGGAGAACATGTGAAAAACTGCCAGACAGTAACACAAGCACATAATTAAAAGCCAGGAGCCTGGAGCTGTGAGGCTGCACTATAATTAAGAGCCAAACACGTCGAAAGCCAAAGACAAACTACCCTGACAAACAGAAACAATGGTCACAAGAGTTCTGAACCAGGGCAGTTAATAGCTATGGCAATAGAATGGTTGCTAAACACTGAAAAACTACCGCCACAAAAATGACCACTATACTGAATGCCTTTGCAAAAAAACAAGATCATTAAAGGAGCAATTTATGCCTTCGGATGTTTAGGGACAGCCAACAAACAAAGACTCACAGCCTTATAGAAGGCTCGCAAAACCTATAGCATGCAGCATTGAAAAAGTAAATAAGGTATAATGAGTTTAGCCAAATGTTCCCACGTTTTAAATCTAATCACGACTATGGTAAGTTTATCTACACATTTATCTAATTTTACCTCTGTGTGTGTGTGTGTGTGTGTGTGTGTGTGTGTGTTGTGTGAGTAAATTCACAATTAATTTTTAAAGGATAACATATAAAACCTATACACCAGGCCCCAGAGCAATGCACTATACTGTATGCCTTTAGAAAATGTTTTGACTAATGACTTTCACTTGCTTCCCCCAAACCTTTTAATACAGAAAAAAATATCACTCTTGAAATATCTCTCCTTTTATTATGGTGTTATAAGTTTCAACAGTGCGAGCCCTTATTCATTTCTTAATTTTGATCTTGTACATCTTTAAAGCAAAGCAAACACAAACAATGTGTTCCTCACAAAATCATGAAAGGGTCACAATAATGAAAAGAAAAAAAAAACAAGCAGTTCACAAATGTGACCCAGTCTGTGAAAACCCAGCCGAAGTCTTTTTTTTATGATTTATTGTTTTCTACATTAAGTAATTCTACATATAATTTCTATTGAAAAAAGTTATCTCTTTCACACACACACACACACACACACACACACACACACACACACACACACACACACACACACACACAAATCACAGGAGAAGACATATTGACTTTACACACAAGGAGTGCACAGTTCAGTCAGGGATGTCAGTTTTTCTGTGCTGTATTTAGATAAAACTTTTTCCCACCAGGATATATTTTAGTCCAAAACCTGATGACTCAGAGGGTTCTGTGGCCAGAGGTCAGAATCTGGCCACAGATGCACCTTTAAACCAGAGAGTGATCTTTAACAGACATCCAAATCAATGGCTGCAGGAACACAAAGTGAATATGTTGCATTGTTTGGCACTTTCACTGGATTGGAACCCTTTTTACAGGCTGTAGTCTGAATAGAAGAGGGCTTGCCATATACACAGACCTGAGGATAGCAAGGCTGTGAATTATTGTGCTTCTGTGAATTAATGTTCTCCCATTTTCTTCCTATATATTTACAGCTGAAATTACCATTAAGCACACATATATACAAAAATAAAAGAAAAAGAAAACACATACCTAATTTTACTTGATTTATTAAGGCTATAAAATTCATTTTCAAATTAAATTTTTTAAAAAGATCTAATAAATTATTGTGTAAATTTATATGTATCTAAATTCTTCTTATAAACAATTATAAATTACGAAAGTCCATGGCTATGGTAATTTTTTATTATAGTGTGTGTCTCCACATAGTGTTTTATATATTTATGTATTTTACTAGCATCAGTACTCATTAGGGAAAATAGTTTTTAGAAATAGTTACAGTAAAAGCTTAAAATAAAACTAAGTAAATGTAATGCCTGTCTTTCTGTACGACAGGACTCTCTGCCTAACATACCGTATTAATATAAAGAAATAAATTCTTTATAAAGTTGAGTATCTTATGCTTTGTTTACGCAAAATTGTACTTCTTTTGTCATTAGCCAAATACACTCCATGTTCGGTAGTCGAAAAAGTAGATTGGATAAAGATTAAGTTTGACAAAATGACTCCAGTGTGTTAAAATTCACTTAATTCATGGAAAATATTAAGTAATCCCAGTAAAATATTCAGTTCAGCTTTTGTAATTAATATACAGTATATTGGAGCAGGTGTTTGTTTACATTGAGTAAGTAGCTTATTGGTTGCTTATTTTAAAGACATAATTGTTCATAACATTGCTTTTACTCAACATTTTGATTTCACTTATGTTGCAGGTTAAACTTCAGGCAGATATAT
>JAOVVB010224375.1:0-10502 GCA_028570985.1 Heterobranchus longifilis
TCCCCCCCCCCCCCCCCCCCCCCCTTAATCAGAGGCATTTGCTACAACTCGCTCGAATAAAATGTGGCATTTCTGCAAACCACGGATGTTACATTTGTACTTTCCGTACGTACCATATCAATATTTCTAAAGTGACGTATTTCAGATCACGTGTTATATGAGCAGCACTGTGAAGACCAACAAAAATAAATACATTTTGGAGCGAGAGGTCGAGAAAAAACAAGTTATGTTAAATAAACCGTTGATTTTTGTTGATTACGTAACTTATGTAATTTACATAACAAACTTATTTTAACCCAAACTAAGTATTTTTTTACTAAACTGACCACATAGTTATGTTGCCTAAACTTAAAGAGATATTTTGCTGATTTAAATCCATCTGTGTGTGTAGATGAACGGTGTTTGGCTTCCCTCCGTGGTCACAGAATTCACCGCAGAGCGGCGGAGGTCTGCAGAGATCCCTCGTGTGCAAACCCACCGCCATCTGAAATCCGCCAGATGACGTGTTCCTCCGTTCTGTGCACCGCGACCACGGAGGGAAGCCAAACACCGTTCATCTACACACAGAGCTCATACTGAAATGACACAAAGATGGTTTAAAATCGGCTCTTTAAGTTTTGTTTGAATTCACAAAACTGCGACCGCAGTCACGCGTGACGTCAAGGGGTCCTGAAAGGATAATGGCGTGCTATTTATTTTTTTACGCTTTCCCATGAGATCACATTGATATCCGCTACATATGAAACGTACAAATGTAACACAGTTTTTACAGAAACGTACAACATTTATTCTGGCGATTGGGTTGTTGCTACAGTGGTGCATTTAAAGACTTTAGTCTTGTTTTGTGTGTGGATTTGTTGAAAAAAACTGCACTATGTCATTTTGGGAAGAAAATCTGAACCTCTGACCACGAAGAATAACGTGTGGTATATCTTTAGAGGGAAATTCGATCCCTGGAAATAGTGGTTGAACCTTAAAAAAAAGTCACTGGTTGGCTGTGGTGGTCATACGGTCCAACTAAATTTAGAAATTTAAAAATCTTCCTTTGAGGCTCGAGGAGAAGTAGGTTCTCCTCGGTCGGGTGTGCTTGAATAGAAAGTCCCGAGGGAAAAAAGTATGTTTTTCTTTCCTCAAATGCGTAGTGCAGTCGTAAGAGAGGCTCTTTAGAAGCCACTGCTGTCCAGCCTGCACATACATACTGTATGTGCGTCTGTGTGTTGCTAAATGCTACGTGTTGCTACATAATGTACAGCAACATTCATAATAGGAGTGTTTTTCTGGCCTGTATATTCTGCTGTTCTGTACGACAAATTAGGTTTTTAGTGTGGGACTGGTTCCTGTTTTGTTGATTTTTCTGGATGCATTTTGTCACACACACGCACACACGCACACACACACACACACACACACACACACATACAGACAGGGGGACCCAGAACAAAGCTGCCTTGTTTTTTTTCTTTTTGTATCATCCCCCCCCCCCTCTCTCTCTATTATGTCTCTTTCTCACTTCTCTCCTTTTTATCTTTGAAATCATTCAGTCCACCACGTTGTTTTGTGTTTGGCAGACGTCAGTTCAGAACGGACACACGGACACGCAAAGTCTGAAAATGTCTTTTGGAGCTCCAGTCAGACGTCTGAGTGGAGGGACGCCGGCCACGGCTTTTACATTGAAGCTGTCTAAAAAAAGCATCCATCCTTCCTTTTCTTCTTTCTCTCACTCACACAATCACACACACACACACACACACACACACAGGGCCACCCCTGAGGCGGAGAAAACGGAAACACATCAGCAAACACAGCTGCCTCGCACACAGATGTGCATGCACACACACACACACACACACACACACACACAGAAAGAGAGAGAGAGACAGGTCCATAGCTGTCACAAGATCTGTGTGTTTCCTCGCTGCCAATCATCTCTGGGAATAATGCTGCTTTCATGTGCTGTCGGAATAATTGGAAAAATGAATTCCCGCTTGGGAAAATTGGCCGACGAAATGTTGGGTTGATGGTCAGAAACTTTTTTATTAATTCACGTATTGCACATCAATTTTTTGCTCACATGTAATTTGTAATATGGTAATTTATAATATGTCATGAGAGTATAACCGTTGTTGTTGCTGTCCACATAGAGTAACCTAGATTACCATATTTCCTCAAATAGTGACCGGGGCTTTTATTTACCTTAGTGTACCAGGACTTTTTTGAAGCAGGCTTGTATTAGAAGGCAGGTTTGTATTTCTAATTTACTCAATAACACTTTAGATTAGAAAACGAGAACAACGAGGTCTTGAAAACAGCATGATTATTGTTGAATTTATTAAATTAAAAGCAATGGAAATATACATGATGCTTCGTTGGTGTGCAAATCTGACAAGCCACTGGGAGTTTATCCCCCATTGTTTTTTCCCTCTGCCATTATTTGGGGCAGGCCTTTATTTGTTTGTATCACCCGTGCCATTATTCGAGACCCGGCTTCTGTTTGAGGAAATACAGTATTTCGTAAAGTTACTTATTAGCCTTAACCCTGATAACAAATCAGGCAAAGCAATATTTTAGTGGTTTTAGAGAATGTATCGGTGCAGAAAAAAATCAACATGTTGTTTAAACCAGTGGATCTCAAACTTTTTCAGGTCTAGGACCCCTAAACTGACACAAATTAGACCACGGACCTCCATTTGATAAGATTTTGTCCCAGGGACCAGCATCTGATAGGTCGCTGCTTTAAGATGTTTTATTACAGAAAGTGTATGAAAGCCATGACCCCACTTTGAGAACCAAAGTCGGACGAACAACTTCCCAAGTCGGGAAATGAAACCATCCGAGGAGCATGTGAATGCAGCATCAGCCATCTGTTTCTCATCCTGAGCCAATCAGATCAGAGGCAGAAGCCCACCGGCCAATCAGAGACGCAGTAGCATTCGCTGTGATTCCTGTGACCAATTGCTAACACCTGCGGTGACAGCAGACCTCCACTGTCTGTCTCTTTATCTCCCAGCGCCAACACACACACACACACACACACACACACACACTGGCCCATTTTCATCTTGCTGCTCTGTCATTTCTCCCTGGCATCCCCTCTCTCCTCCTCCTTTTGTCCAACCTTCCTCTATCCTTTATTTAGTTTCCTTTCCTTTTTAAAAAAAAACAAACAAACAGATGTTGCCTTAGGTATTATTTATGTTACACAAACCAAATAAACGGGAGACATTCATTTTTAAAAAGGTAACGCAAACTGCTAAACACGTGTGTTACTGAGCAGAACTGAGAATCTTCTGTCGCTCCTTTTCTCTTTTTTCTTTTTTGAAAAACAAAATGAGATTCTGTTTTTTTTTTTAGAAGTGAGTGTTTAATACTTAGGCCTTGATACAGTGATTTTGTTTAGATAAAACAATGTTCTTTACATTTACCATTTGAATACTGGTCTGTTTTTATTGTGATCATGACACTTCTTGATGCCAGGCCTTGGATTAACGTGTAGTTGAACAAAAAATCCATTCAGATGCACTTTGGTGCGATTGCTTTTGCCTTCCTGGAGGGGTTTCCAAATCGAACACCGTCTGCATTTTTTGGAGACATTTGATTGTACCAGGCAAGCTCAATCAGTCTGTGAATTTGAGTGGATTTTCATTTCTAAATCCAGGTTTGGATTATACCTTCTTAGACTGTTATTGAGAAGTCTGTTTTTTTACTGTTGGGGAAAATTGCAAAAAATATATATACTGATTATCATCATTGAGGCTAAATACAAGAGCTAAACCTTGCAGACTGAAGGAGCTGAGGTGTTTTTTGGACAATGATTAGATCAAACCAACAAACAAATGTAGCAATATCAACAACAGGTCTTGTTTTTGCCCAATTTTGTTACACTTTTATGCAACTTTAATAAAAACATGTAAAATGGACGTATCGTTTGTCTTTATTGGGTCTTTGCTACTTCAGAAAACCTGGAGGATTATACAACATATTAGCTTCTATTTAGTCCCTTTTAAATGTGATATTCATTAGTGTGCAATTTATTCACTTGTAAAGATTTTTTTTATTTTATTAACCCTTCTTTATAGACCTTTTTCATGGAAGACATTTGACTAAGCAGGTAAAGCACAGATTTAATAATTAATCTGTCCGATTAAGTGTTCCTGGCAGCATACATAATATGAGGAAATAATGCAGACATAATAAATGTTATTAGATCCACCTGTAGTTTTCCTGCAATGACATGCCAAGATGTCTGCCATGAAAAAGGCCTATTGTCCAAATGATACGAATTCCACCATTATCATTTGCATGGCTCTCTGGACATTTTGTGTTACTTTGGCGCCACCTTGTGGTAAATTGCAGTGTGCATTTATACCCCCCAGTGTGAAACAATAAGAGTGGGTCTGTGAATTATACTCTGTTCTAATCTGGTTAATGTAAGAATGATACTTAGTAATAATGATGGCTGCATCACACTGTGTTAAAGACTTCTGTCTTCTCAGGAGGAGTTAAGGGATAAAGTTGGATGCTCTTGATGTTTGGCTTAAAACGTATATCACAACAAATGCATTACACATTTACACACTTCCTGCAAATAAAAAAAGATCAGTATACATTATTCCCCTCAATATCAGGTCAGTTGGATCACTATATAAATAAATAAATAAATAAATAAAATAACTCTTGACAATGTATTTGTATAGACCAACAGTTTAAGAACTTTTTTTTTGCATTAAAAATGTTTATTATTTTTGTTTTGATCTTACTGTTTGTATATATTGAAGCCTGTAATCATTGTATTTATTGTAGTGCATGTGTAATCTGAGAGGTTTGGCCCAGCATAATTATATTCTAATATAATCTATGGTAGTATAATGCACATATTTTTAGTTTTTACATACTTATTTCTTCCTTCTATTTTTCCATATATAGAGAGTAGAGTTATACATTGTAGTATAACGCACATATTTTACATACAAATTTCTTATTTCTATTTTCCATATATAATGTTGCTATATATTGTAGCAGAATGTTTACATATTTCTCATTTCTATTTTATATCTTATTTTTATTTGTTCTCATCATTTCTCTCTATATATTTATATTCTAGTATTTCTGATTCTGATATATTATATTATATTGAGAATGAGTAAAGGGAGGTGCATAGTATTTTTATTAGGTACAGCATATTGGCTAATTCTAGCTTTACAGCAACAAACTGGATTGTGATTGGCTGACTAAACCTGCTTGCGCATTTTGATTGGACAAGCGACGTTTGGGGACGGTCGCTCCTATTGGTCACTCGCGACATGACGGCTCGGCGCTGATTGGTTGAATTTACGGGTTGTAGAGTCCGGCAAGGTGTCGAACTGAAGACTGAAGTGAAGAGGAAGTAGTTTTTAAAATGGAAATATAGAAAATGATACTTTAACTTTGTACAGCGGAGCAGAGGGAGAAGGTGAGTACTGTGTTGTCAGGTGAAGTGATGGTTATCTTTTTACAAACAGCATCAGCAACGTCTGTCTGTCTGCACGGACGGATAACGTTACTTGTTAATCCGTGTACAGTTGGAAGATAGGGTCCGTATGAAAGCTACTGTCTGTTATTAATGACTTTTAAACGCTGATTATATTGTTTAATACCACATACGTGTAGAGGAAATATGTGCCAATAAATTAACTTGAACAGTCAGTGTGATGGGCTGTGTGGTTTCAATTGTTAGCTAGTGTTGCACTTGACTTCTCTGTGGTTTATCTGCCGACAATTTGATATGAAAATGCAATAACGAGTCTCGGTTAATTTATTGGAGGTTGTAAGTAAATACACTAACAGTATAGCAGGCTTCAGACTCAGTTTGGATCGTTATTTTAGTCTAAATACCGCCGTCGATTTCATAACGTTTACCGTCTTTTACTGTATGACATCACGGAAGCTACCAGTGGTCAAGCTAGGGTCATTAAAACGGGACTTCCGGTCAGGGACCAAAATAAAAGCCCTATTTAAAGCTGTAGCAAACGTTTGGAGGAAATAAACAGTTAGTGTTCCAGTTGAAATAATTTTTAGATGAAGCGTTTCTAACGTAGTGTGAGATTATTTATTTTTAGACTATCTTTTTTTTTTGCTTTTCGATAGGCAAAATCGGGTCGTCTCCGGTTGTCTGCTGTGTTTTTGTCGCGAGCTTGACAGAGATACGGAAGCCATACAGTAGCTCGATGTCCCGCGAGCTTCCCAGTGTTATTCTATTCAAATTATTTTCTGCACAATAAGCTACAATTCGCAATTAAACCACGGATATGTATCTGTTTTAGCAACAGAGTAGTATGTTTTATGCCTGTGTTTGTTTTCTGTGCTCTTTGTCGTGGTTTACTATTATTGCCAGCCAGCTGTAGTGTTGTCATTCATCATCAACAACACCCATATTGAGTTAACACAAGGACATCAACAGATATCGGTGTCAGTGTGTTGTGTTTCATATACAATCGCTCTGTGTGCAACAGAAGTGGAACCTGAAATAGCCATTTTAAAACTAGGCGCCTACTATATTTCCAAATTTAGTCATGCAGTATTTTAATCAGTGGATGCATAAAATGTTTTGTTTCTTTTTCTAATCAGGACATCCAAAATAAGCTCCACAAAAATGATGTTTGAAAATATGATTTAGTGAGGAAGCCTTTCTTAATTCTTAAAGAGTTTATTCAATGTAGGTCTGCAACATATTTGCAGCTATGCATGTAATGTTTCATTAACTCTTCAATAAAAAAAGAATAATAATAGAATAATAAATGTAATAAAGCCATCTTACTTGGATTATTTGGACTATTGGTGGTGGTACATATGTTTACACAACAAGACAACTCACCATTATTCAACAAATGAACAATAATGTGCACAAAATAAACAAACATTAGTACAGGAGTAACTCAGAGCACTAAATTATAATCATTCATCATTAGGTGCTGCAACTAACGAGTATTTTCATGACAATTATTTTCTCGATTATTCGATGAGTCTAATGTCTTGTTTTGTCAAAGATATTCAGTTTACTGTCACAGAGGAGTAAAGGAACCAGAAAACATTTAAGAAGCTGGAATCTTTTGACTTTTTTTTACTTAAAAAAACTTTGCAGCTCTACTGCAATAGCCCAACAAGAGTACAGACAAGATTTGGTTGAACCAAACACATTGTGTTCTAGTTTGTTTGTATGTGTTTCTCAGCCAGCCATGCCCGCCCAGCCCCCTGTCAGGGAGCCGGAGGAGGAGATGGAGGCAGAAGGAGAGTCACAACTCCCAGAGGCCAACGGAGAGGTGGAGCGACAGAGAGAGGACGACAGAGGAGGAGGAAGAGGAGAGGAGACCATGGAGGACAGCACAGAGGAGAGGGACAGCGACTTGGAGGACAGTGAAGATGAGGAAGAGGAGGAGGAAGAGGAGAGTTCAGGTAAAGATCCAAGTGCTCTGCTCAATAGTTGCCTGTTGAATGCAGTGTCTGTTTTTACTGTTTGTGTCTCTGTGTGATGAAGAGATGGATGATGAAGACTGTGAGCGCAGGAGAGGAGAATGTCTAGATGAGATGGTGGATCTGGAAAAACAATTTCAGGAGCTGAAAGAGAAGTAAGTTGGAACCGGAGAGGGGTAAGAAACTTTACGCTGTGTGTCCGTCTGTGTGATTTGAAATAATCTGAGTTGTACAAAGGATGGAAGACAAAAAGGAGCAAAGAGCGACTCCTCCTCCTCCTCCCGCGTGTGATTGCAGGTTGTTTCGGGAGCGTCAGAATCAGGTGAAAGTGAAGCTGGACGAGGTGCTGACAGGGAAGGCCGGAGAATACAGAGAACCACTGGTTGCACTACAGGAAAGCATGCAGATACGAACACAAGTGGCTGGTAAGGAAAACCTATTGTTTGCTCAGGCTGTATTTACCATGTCATATGCAGAAAGAAACTAATATTTTACCATATCATAAACCAGGGGTCTCAAATAAAAAAATAATTTCATGGGCTGGATTGTATTATATTTTTGATATCATGTCAGGGGCCAAAGGGACCGGCAGTTTGAGACTAACGTCATAAACAGACATAATCCATTAATTTGCACAAATTTGTCAAATACAGTACATACAGTGTGGATTGTGCCATGTGGTGGTGAATTAGCTAACGTTAATACGTTAATTATTAAAAAGGTAAAATTTTTATATTAAAATTGTGTAAAAAATTCTGAGCTTAGTGCTGGGCGCTATGACCAAAAATTTGTATTATGGTATTTTTAAAAATTCTGCCAGTTTCACGATATATCACGTCAGGAGTACATAATATAAAAACATGCTGTTCGGCTGTTGTTTTGTAAATGTAGAGTTATTAGTGTTACAAATTGTTTTGTGTTGGTGTGTTTTGCTCTGTTAAAGAGAGTTAGTTGTGTGTTATTAATTGTTGTTAGTAAGAAGGGTATGCAGTCAACACACTCACAGCTTGCCCCGACTGTAGCGCTCCTCACAGTGAACAATATTAACAATCTGTTGAAGAGTTGCAGCAATTGTTTCAGCGATGCACCAGTATATGAAAAAGTAATATCATACGGGAAATTAAAACCAGTATACCGAGTGAACTGGTATACTGCCCAGCACTACCTGAGCTTTACTTCCCTTGGAAAATTACGGAAAATATTCGGACCCTTTGCAACCCAAAGTAAAACAGACTTTTCTAAGGAAGACGGAATAACGTGAAGAGCTTTTCTCTCATGCCATACACTACAAGTCACTAAGTGGAGTGATGTTCAAATTTGAAGTAATTGGACTACAATCTTACGGTGGGATCACACCAGCCGCAACGCCAAATCAGGCCTATGGCCACGTCCCTACATTCTACCTGCCTACTTCTCCAAACTCTGCCTTCATTTTGATCTCAACTACACACCTGTAAAGTTTCGTGACTGGTTGTGATGCTATCGCAGTGACAAATTCTGTCTGCAGCCAGACAGAAATATAAACAGCTGTTTAGTAGTTCCTGCTACAGTAGATGTCTCCAGGATGAGACACAGAATCACAAGGTGAAAACAATACCAGCGTTGCTGTTGCAGCTGGTAACAAATGTGGTAATCTGGAATCTAACATGCACACAATATGTGCCAAACATATCTGAAAATTGAGTTAAGACGTGGTACAGTTTGCAGCATGTGTTTTATTATTTCTATGGTCGTGTGATACAACATCTGGCCACTGGGTGTCGCTGTTTAACAATGAAGCTCTCTGACAGAGTGAAGGGGGTCAGGAAATATCATCGACTGCTAGATCTGCTTTATAATTTTAAAAAAAGACATGGAAATGTCACTTTTTACAATATGGGACCTTTAAATATCCTGTTTTGTCAGTCCAAAACCCAAACACATTCAGTTAAAAATGAGAAAAGCAAGAAATCTCCATATTTGAGAGGCTGAAAACAGCGTTTTTCCTCTGTGTAAAGTGTCTGTTTTCCTTTTTTACCTCCCTCTCCTCCCTCTGTCTGTCTCTTGTTACAGTATTCTGCAGAAAATAGGAGCTAATAGCAGCTTGTGTGTCTCCTGCCTGCATTCATTCACCTGCAGATGTTTCTGTTTTTATACTGCCCTCATGTGGTGGCAGTTGATAGTGCAGCCTGTCAGCGGCAGTATTCATACATTCATAACTACATAAAGGCTTTACAATATGGCTTTTTCTCTCTAAATACTAGAGCAAAGATTGTTTTCATTATTTATTTGATTATATTCCATATAAATCCTTCATTTGGTCTAAAAGCTGTCAGAAAGCAGTGAAACATTTCCCTCCCAGCTCATTTTGTGACACAAAGTGTTTTTGCAATTAATGTGATCTCGAGCCATAAAATGCAGTTTTGGTGTAAAGATGTAACATTTCTGTCTGTATGTGTGGCTGGTGCATAACGTGTCTCCAACAGTAAACGTGAAGTTCAGCAACACATGGCAGCAGTTACGATATCTAATGTTTTCTTCTAAGTCTCAAAAAGACTAGTCTGCACTAATTTTCTATTTTTACGAATCATCTTTATACTGCATTTGGATTGTCACCAATAATCCTTATATCTGTATTACATCCACTAATAATTTGTGCATACTGACTCAGATCTCAATAAAAATGGTGAAAATATGATATTTACACATTTAGCAACGTTTTTTTTTCAGCAAGTGTGCAGGCTTGTATAGCGTCAGCTCTGTGCATGAATCTTTGCATGCTCGGAGTTTGAAGGAGCAAAAACACGACTTTTATTTTTTTGCCACATGCACTGTTTTGTTTTTAGGATCCGTCGCACGACTCTCATCTACATCCACCACAAGGAAGAAGTAGTAGGGGGGATCTCTTCTTCTTCTTCTTCTTCTTCTTCTTCTTTGGCTTTTGTGCAACAAATAGAAATGCAATGTTTCTTTTTTGTAACAGAGATGCAACACGGAGTGGATTTGAGGAAACATGATTTGGGGGAAAATTCAACCAGGATCCTGCAGAACATGGCTGTCTCGGGTGAGTTCTGTTT
>JAOVVB010224396.1:0-10502 GCA_028570985.1 Heterobranchus longifilis
CTGATAAAATGCAACAATTTAAAAATAAAACAACAAACAAATGTGACACAAAATTGCTGAACTTAACTTAACATGTATTTAACACTCATTCAGCAGATAGCATCTCTTTGTTTCTGAAATGTATAAACGTACATAAATAAAAACAATGATAGTGCACAGGACCACAGCATCTCTTTGTTTTTGGTCCTTTTGTAGATCTGCACACTCTGCACTTTAATCGGCCTCGTGATGCCGATTATCTCAGAATGTCATTAATCGGCCCAATTAATCAGCCGACCGATTAATCGATCGACCCCTACCCAACGGTACCTTTTTTTCAGTACTTGTGTACTACAAAATAAAACTCCTCCTTCTCCCCTCCTAACCTGTCTCTACAACATCCAGCCTGCCAGTCTGTCACCAGGGCATAGAGAACACCTTGTGTAGGTCGCAGAGAAAGTGTAACCAAACTAGTGACCGCTCACCATTATATTATATAATCTTATATTACAGACAGCATTGTCTGCGCAGAGTTTTGAAAAGTGTAACCACACTTGTGACTACTTTCGGCTGATTCACTGTAAACAAGCTGCAGGGACGTCGCTCTGCGCTCTGCATGCATCTGTGTGTAGGAGGAGGAGAGGAAAAAGGAGTTTGCGCTTATGCCCTCTTAGGTACCAAAATTTGGCACCATTTGATTTCATGTAAATTGGTAATCTGTAGCACTGACGCAATTTGGTTGGTACCCTTAAAAGTACAGAGTTGGGTACCCAATCCAAAGCAATAATCACGTTACTTTTTTCATGCTGCTTTCTCGGCCAAGACATTCTTTCTCGGCCAAGACATTCTTGAACAAGACATTTCAATCTCGACTCATGGTTGAATTAAGGTTAAATATATAAAGAAATCATCGAGCAATTGATGGTGATGAATGGCACAGCGTCACCTGAGGTATCCAGCCTGACACTAAGGAGTACATCAGTTTATGGCCTCCAGTTGATGTAAATCAGAACATTTGCATGACACCAGAACATATTTTTTCGGGCGAGATCAGTGGAATCCCTTCAAGCAACGTGCCAGCACTGTTGCACACAAATCTGACTCAACGAGATGAACTCTGGCTGACAAGTGACAGCCATATCATGAATAAAACATCATGTGTGAATAGAAAATAAATTCTGAGAAATATGAGATGACATATTATCTGTCTTGAGTGTGTGATGCAACATGAAGGAATAATTGGTGGTGTCTCAATCTTTAATTTCCAGATCTTCCAGCAATATACTGTGAAGGACAAACAACTTCTGCCATGGCTGCCCCTCAGTGTCCACTGTTTCATGGCTCTGTATGGAAATATGACACTGACTATGTTTACATGCACAAAATATTCCATTTTGCTCTTATTCTGAAAAAGACAATATTCCTACTAAGCTGTTTAAAAGTAGGCTTTTCTCCTTATGATTTTTTTTGGCCATGCATCTCTACCCCAGCCTTGCAAACTGTTGGCAACTCATAGAGCTGACTAAGCCGTAAACAGGCAAGAGACCATAAACTGTCGCAAAGTGCGTGAAAAACCCAAATTGAGACGTATATTCTGAATGTGCTGTATACATGTCCAAAGAATGCTTCTAAAACCTGATTAATAACGACATATCCCACATATCTCAATCGGAAAATGCTATTTTTAGAAAAAGGCTTTATTCGATAAAGTAAAATTTAAGCACTTTTCAAGTACTTTTAAGGTACCTGAATCAAAAAATGTCCAGGTTCTCAAAGCCTTTATCATTACATCTAAATTGTTACTATAAATGTGATGTCTGCTGTGAGACGCCAGGAGACAACAAACAAATATGTAAACGGCATCGTTTCATTTCTAATATTAAGAGATTTTTGGTTTACATCAGTGACTGTGTAGCAGAAACACCAGATTCTAGCATTTTTCAAGGCATTCAAGCATATTATAACCTTGAAAACATAAACAACAGTTAAAATTAAACATTTTCCAAACTTTCAAGACTTTGTACGAACCCTGAAATGGAATAAGCCATTTATATGACCTGTATCAAATTCAGAATAATAGAGGACTGTGCATGTAAACACAGTCATTGATAACAAAAAATATGTTTATTTATGGGGTTTTCACTTTACAATAACAAAATATATTGAGAGGACATAGAACACAATACAAAGAAAATACAATCATGGATGGGACAATAATCGATAAATTGATCGAGGTGAATTTCTATTATTGGAATAATCATGACTCCTCACGAATTGACTGCAGTTTACTACAGTGTCCCATCTGTGGTGCAATAAAAACATTTGTTCCTTAAAAAGAAATACTTGAGAATGCTTTGAGGAAAAAAGTCGGAAAGTTTCAAGAAAAAAGTTGTGATGTTTCAGAAAAAAAGTTTTTTTTTAAGAGTTTTAAGCATATTTTGTATTGTGAATCGCAATTAATTTGGCCAGGATAATTATGAGATGAAATGTTCCTATCGTCCCATGCCTAAATACAACTAAGTGGAACACAAACAAAAAAATATATATATAAATGAATAAAAAGGCTGTCAGACAGTTACAGATTATAGTCTTTCTAAATGTTGTCACATTATAACATCTTGGGACTAAGAAAAAAAAATCTGTTTATTTATCCGATATACTTCACTGTGGCCGCAGTTAAAATCAACTAATTGGTCAGATACAGGAAGAGTCAACAGAGTTAAGCCCTCTGGAGCTTAAAGTGAAGCCCTGTGATGTAAGACAGCATCTGACTGGAGGTAAATGAGCCTGTTCTCTGCTGACTTGGCTGGATCCTCTCCAGATAGCAGCCTCGCACACAACTCCCTCTAACCAAGCTCTGACAGAGACTAATGTCCCAACATTAAGCATCCTGCACCACTTTACATTTGACCATAACCTTGCTTTGTTTTCCCCCTTCAGTGATACGCTTTTACATAACCGCGAGTCTTTACAACGCGGGGGAGTTAGAGATGGTCACGTCTCCTGCTCTCATATTCATTGGCTGTAAATATTTTAGGAGTCAGACCAAAAGTAAACACTGGTCAATTCAACAAGGCGTAGTCACATATTTGTCAGTGATTCCTGCGTAATTATAGTTGAGACTTTGCTGCCAAATTGAGCATTAAGAAAATCCATGAGTTGAGTTTGTTGTTGGTAAGCAGTTTTTGGTGTGTGCCAAACATAGAAAAGGACGATACAAGTGTTTATTTAGCTTTGTCTAATAATGATGTTTGTCCATACAGAGAATGGAAACAATCCCTCAAAGTAAAAGTGTCACTGAGAGGGTCCTTAGAATTAATTTTCCATAGGAAAATCCATAAATGTTGTATTACAATTCTGCTGGATTAAAATGTAAATGCCGAACTTTACATGTTATTATTTCACATCTGTTTATAAATGTGATGTACGTATAAGTGGACGGCAGAGGAGACACCCACACACCAATTAAACTGGGCTAAAAAGTCTCAAACAAGTGAGATAAATGCAAAAATAGTCAAGACAAAAACATGATAAAGGGTAATAAATCCACCCTTTATAATTGTTTTGCACTATACACCGATATCTTGATTAAAAAGACTATTTTTGCATTTATTTCAGCCTGTTGACTTTTTTTGTGGCTTTTTAGCCCAGCTTAATTGGTGTGTGGGTATCTCCTCCGCCGTCCTCTCAAGTTTGCCTCTAAACAATACCGACGCACCCAAGACACACCTCTTTGATGCCCAGGCGCAGTGTCACAGCATCCTGACGATTTTTATGTACATATAAGTCACATATATAATATCTCTCATCAGACTGCATCCAGAAGACGATAACACTTGTTTTAAAAAGTCTTAACCTTCTGAATTAAACAGCTTTTTTTCCAGAGTTGATGGTGAAAGTAGCTAATGAGTGAGCTATCTCACTTTCTTTCTATCTCTGTTGAGAGTTGCACATGCACAGTACTGATCGATGACAGCCGCATGAGTAGAACGGATCAGGTATTGACAATCCTAAAGTAAATAGCTAAATGTCTGCTGCACTGTCAGTTATAAAAGTATCAAGCAAGCCCCTATCAGCTTATGATGAAACTGCTTTTAGCCCTCAAGAGGAAAAAAAAAAAGTCTTATCTGTTGTTTCCCGATGGAAATTAATTAATCAATGGTTTAACAAGAAATATATCGCTATGCTTTGTAACAATTTGTGCCTCATTTCTGTGACAAATTCAATTTGAAGTAGGCTGCTGTGGTGGAACACATCGTCCTGATGATAAGTTCATTACCGACTGAAAAAGAAAAACAGTCTCCCATCATGTCCTGCAAGGCGAGGGAATTTCCCCACAGGACACTTGTACAATATAAAAAATAATCACATTATTTCCCGGTAGATTTTTTTTGTTAGTCAAGAAACTTGTATTACCACAGTTCTATAAGCACACAATTTCACCGCGCTGAGTTGAGATGGATTTGCTCCAAGGTTACTTTCAAAATCAAATTATTAGTCTAGACTATAATCAGCCGGTGAAGAAGAGAGCCAATCAGGAAACTAGTTATACCACATTTCTCTCTGTCATATTTGATGGAGAGTATACTTTGCAAAAGGCCAAAGCATCTGCATCTGTTATATGGTTTTGTTGCTAACTCTCATTTATACATTTACTTTAAAAGCCAGTGGCTGGCAGTTCTGCTGCTGCTGCTGTGGATTAGTTGGATTTTCTATGTTTTTGCATAGTAAACAAATTAAGTTGACATTTTGAGGGGTATCAGGGGGTTAACATAAACATGTTTTCAAAGCTTTAACATATAAGTGCTTTGGTGTGTATAGATAAGTCTTGAGAAGCGTGTTGCATCAGCTGTGTACAGTAGATTATTAATGTGTGCGCTTTTGAGGTTCAACAGGACTGGATACAGTAATTTCAGTAAATGAAAATGCATCAAGGAGATTCTGGCAAGTGAGGAATTTTGATGAGATGGTCTCGGAGTTTTGCTTTCAGTAACGCACAGTCAAGGCCACAAGCTGATCTTTATTCAGAACCAAACTGCAGCTTGTTTCCTTGATTTATAGTAGAACAGGAGGATTTAGACTATAGCTGTGTTAACACACGTTTACCTGAAGAGATAAGAACAGGTAGTATGTTTCCAATGTTGTCTTTATTTCTCTGTTTAAGTAAATTGGCTGTGACCACAATTGCAATCTTTTTTTCCTCACCTACAGTATCATTAAACATGTCCTGTGAGGCTGTACTGAAGGACAATTCATGGTTGCGACATTGTGATGTAAATTTCATTACCTGCCCATGTTTGCCAGCTCAGCGAAAAAGCAAATTTAATGCTTGTTTTGCGTACAATATAGTGTAGACTGTACACGGTACTCCCCATCCTTAGTCCTATTCTCGTTAAGTTGCCGTGCACCGATTTATTTTTTCCCTTTGTGGACGCTGTCATCGGTGTTGCCCAATCTCGCGAGAGAAATAAGCCTCATCACAACTGAACCACCGGGATAACTGAGAAGCCCCGCCCACTTACCAGCCAGTCAGAAGAAAGGAAATACTAATATGACTACTAAAGAACATACTGCTCAACCTAAGGCCGTGTTTCACCATTTTTTTGTAATGCATCACAAACGCAACTTCTCCCATTCATTTGAATGTGGGTAGTGGTTTTAGACTGCGGCGGTGCAGAGGCCGCAGGTAGGTGACGAAAAAAGACGCATCGGCCTACGGCGAACAATTGAGACAGATTCAAATTTTGGAGAAACGCAACCCGACGTCACGCTGCGGTGTCCAATCGTGTAACATGTAAAAAATAAAACACAAGCACTTATCTGCCAAGGAGTCCATGTAACTGCTGATTAAAAAGCTTCTTAACAATGCACAGCCCCTCGTCTCTCTCTCTTTCTCTGTGATGCTGTGAAATTAAGCTGCCTTCAAGTGCAGTCGTAAATCTGAGGATCATAATAATGTTCCCATGGAAAACAATGAGTATGAATTATAAAGTCTATGTGTGCTACATTGGGGGTTAAAGTAAATAACTGGGCGTAAGTGACACACCGAATGACGACCCTGCGGCGATTCTTGGTCTGAACGCAGCCTAACACACGTGAAACACATCTGCGCAGATCTCCATTTGTAGTAGAAGAGAGTGCACGTTGTCCGAATGCAAGTCTGCAGCTGTACAGTCCATGTCTGTATTGAAGTATGATCAGCTTTTAAGCCCAGCAGTGCACTGAGATAAAGTCCAGCTTAGACTACTGGTCATTAGTTTTGTAAATATTTGGTCATAAGCAAAAGTATTGGACAACTGAAATGTGTGATCTGATGATGTGCTGGATGAAAAGTCAGGGGATCACCAAAGTTATTTGGGGGCCATTTTTCCTCTATGATAGTACAGCATGAAGATCGACAGGAAATGGGGGAGAGAGAGGGGACGACATGCAGCAAAGGGCCGCTGGCCTGGATTTGAACCCGGGCCGCTGCAGGACTCAGCGCGCTCTAACCCGGTGAGCTATGGGTCGCCTCATTACAATTCATTTTGAGGGATACATGAATATAATTTCATGGCAATCCATTCAACCATTGTTGAGATATTTCAAAGTGGTGGACCGAGCGGCCAACACACTGACATCACAATCCCTGTAGAGCCACACAAATGTGGCCAACAATACAAACTTGATAAACATGTCACAGTTGAACAAGACAGATTTCTCACAAATTCACAACATGTGATGCTTTGCAATACAAATATGAGCGAAAATATGTGCACATTCTCTGCTTTATCGAGAGACCACATGTCTTGTAGAGATATCGATGCTCCAGCAGCAAGAAAAGGGAGTCTGACTTCATGGACTAAATGCTTCTTTGAGTTTTTTTCCCATCCAAAATGTATTCAACTTCACAATAACAGCTCGGAAGTAGAAAATGTGTGGTTATCATCAGACATTTACCCTAGGTGCTGCCCCGGGGCCTTCCATTATCTGTTGAAAAGCAGCAGAAACTCCCTTTTGATGTTGTTGCAGACTGTCTGGTCTATTGTCCAGGAGGATTGGTCTATCATGTGAGAGACACATTTTCACTTTGAAAAATAAAGCCAAATATTTTAGGTCAGAAAAACATACTCATACATCACGAAAGGTCTGAAAAGATTGCGTGTGCACCCAGCTAATGGGTAGCATTGGACACATTCTTTCCAACAGGGGTTTCATGATTATACTGATTTTTTACACAATAGCACTCTGCTAGTTGTTCTGTAAAAAAGATGCAGAGAGGAGTTACTGAAAATTGTATTTTGTAATGCAGAAAGTTCAAGTATTCTGTATTCACACTATGTAGGATTCAAAATGAAAAGCAAATTATTATTATTTTCCCCCAACTGTCAGTTGTGATCACTGATCACAGTTTACATATACCACCTATTTGTTGACCTACCAAACTTGCCATAGTTATGTAAAGTATAAAGCCTGTAAAGTATACTCCCGTGAGGCGGAGGGGCCCCGTGGTCCTAACGGGCCCCGCCTGTCAACATACAGTCTATGCTCCACACAAAGTGTTTTTAGAAACGTTTTTGACATCCGTCACTCGCGCATGTCACAGAACAGACACGCTTCCGTTTTATTGAACGTATCAATCCACACTGACGCCCTTCTCATTGAGATGCCCACTTTTTTTTTTACACTTTAAGTCTATTTTTTTTTCACGTTTAGTGAAGCGTAATCTGCAGAGACAGCTGTTTAAATCACAAAAATGTCCCGCTGTCTGTGTTTTGAAGTGATTGATCAAGGTTGCCAGTCTGTCTGTGAGTGTGTGTCTGTTTAACTTCAGGCAGATTCTCCTCAATCACTATGGTGGGCAGGGGAGAAAAAAATGAATGAATCAATTACAAACACTGTTGATTTCTTCCCATGGAACCGACATGGAAACTACTTCACATTCACCCTGAAGAAGACTGCTGAGTCGAAACGCGTTGGTATCCCTGATGAAATAAAGGATTTTTACTTGCAACAGAGTGCCTCGGACCTTCCTGTTTGACTGCCATTTCACACCTTGGACTTCCTTTTCATGTGAGCCGGACACTCAGCCTTTTTGTTCTCATTCGACATGAAAACTATTTTTAGTTGAGTAAATTTCTGCTGTCAGTCAGCCTGGTGAAGGCAGGTTAGCCAGCCGCTGCTGAGTGGACAGACGGCCGAGACGTTTGCGGAAGACGGAGTCCGTGTGGATTGGATGACAGAACGTTACGTGCCGCTCACGTCTCGCTTCCGGTGGAGGTTATCAGTAAACACAAGAAGAACAAATCTGGGGCCCGTTCCATCAGCGAGTTTAACAAATAAGCCAAGACTTATTTCTGTTAGACTCTTTTTCAGTTGATTCGCTGCCATGACGCAAATTCAACATAGTTCACGCTCAGTTAGGCTAGGTTGCCATGACGACGGACCTAAACACAAACGATCCACGACTACTTGACTGCTGCCAAAAGGGGCAAAAACCTGCCGTTTTACTCATGCAGTATAAATGTGCTGTTCTCGCCTATTCTAAAAATGGCGTATTTGAATATTTCTGCACACTGGAGTCCATAAACAGTCTTGAATTACATGAATTGGGTATCACTGGAAAGATGAGACTCTTGTGGATGTGTGATGATGTTAGTCTCCATAGTAACTATTTCATTGTAGTGAGAACATTTTTTTAAACTTAACCTCACTGTATAAAATGACCTCTAGGATAATCACAGCCTCATGAAACTTTACAAACACAAACTAGAGACATTCAGAGAATGTATAGCTTTCCTAGGTATATTGACAATAAGGGAGTATCTGAGCAATTTCCAGAACAGAAGTGCTCGCCATCCAATCACAAGAAAAATGCAATTCTTACAGAAATCAGAAATGTTTTTGGTACCAGATCACTGCATGACTTTTTATATGATGTTCCTCAAGGTCTTGTTGTCTTAATATGGGATTTTGGAGGAATTTTTGACCATTTTTTATCAATTCTCGAGTGGTCTGAAATGGTTAAATTGTGCACCAAATCTGTGCAACAAATGGTATCAACCCCAAAATTGCTGCAACAACTTGTGAAACATAATAGAGCATCATATACATGTTTCATAATGTTCTAAGCCCTTATCTACTCTAAACCTTTAAAATTTAATAGACGCCTAACCACAACACAATGCTTATTACAGATTTATGACTAGAAAACCCTGACACACAGTGCATCTCAAATTCATCTTCAGGTTCTCAGTTTTCAGATAATGTACACCACTTCGGCATCGACTGTTGATCTGCTATCTCCCCTTAAAGATCTCTTGCCCAAAGACAGAAATGGGTCTATGTGGGTCTCAGATGTTTATAGTAGTCGACTAGTTGTGAAACCTTCCTTTACCCTCACATCACATCCAGCCAGTGGGATGCAAGGGTTAAAGCCCTGCTCTTTTTTGATAACAAGTGCCTTTTTCATTATATGATGTTATTGACCAATAAATAATTGAAAACGGTCTCCAGCTGTACCTTAACCCTCCATTCCAGTTATTTATTGCCACATCCTCTGCGCCTCTCCCTCGGTTACCTTTGAACTGAGTCTCAGAAAGGAAGCCAAGTCTGGCATTCAAAGCTGCTACTCACAGTACATATGCGAGCCTGACTTGTGAGGTTACCTTGACAATTATGCATGTGTAGACATCCTCATAAATATTCATAACTGGTGGCTGGACCTCAGTGTTGACATTGCAATCATGCAAATTGCTTGCGTATCATGAATATCTATCAGATATATGGATCATTTACAAGCATTAATGAGTGAATTTGAGGAAAATAAATCAATTAGGGACCTTGAGTAACATTTTAAATTACAAGCAACAAGTGATAAAACCATTCATCACAGTTCGATCTCTGTCATAACTGCATGGTTGCTTTTTATTAATGTAATGTGAAACACTCCATTCATCTATCTGGCACAAAGGGAGGAACAAGAAGTAAATATTTCTTTGAAATGTACTAGAATTACTGTATTTTCTCAATGACACCTCATATAGAAACATTATGAGTGTTTCTCTATTTTTCTCTCGTCTACCTTCAAATCCTGTATGTAAATACACAATATAAATGACAGGTGCATCCCAGGATATCAAACATGTCTGACTAATTCTGAATCATTTCCTGAGCCGGGTGACAAATTCTGCCTTCCTCCTGCACTATGCATAGCCGGCGAGCGTAGGCATGCATACAAAGTAGGGTGGAGATTTAGCTTGGCTTGCCGTAGCGTGGCTCCCCGCCTCCCTGCAAGTCGCCCCGCACTTCCCTCCGTGCCTCCCTCTCTCTCCTGCTTCAGCTCCCTCTGACATAAAAGGGCATGTCCTCTGAGGTTTCTGTCTGCCCCTTTGTGCCTGTCAAGGCTACATGTCCCTGAGAGACACAGCACTTTTTAAAATAAAAAAATAAAAAACACAAAGGAAATGTGTGTGTGTGTGTGTGTGTGTGTGTGTGTGTGTGTGTGTGTGTGTGTGTGTGTGTGTGTGCGTGCGTGCGTGCGT
>JAOVVB010224407.1:0-10502 GCA_028570985.1 Heterobranchus longifilis
ATTATTATTATTATTATTATTAATAATAATAATAATAATAATAATAATAATAATAATAGTAATAATAATAATAATAAATATTTGTTCAGAAATATGAGACGAATAAGCACCTCCTTGCTAGACTGGTGAGTCTAAAAAGTACAATAAAAGTTACAGGTTGTTAAAAGAGTTTGTGAAGGAAATTTGCTCTAGTATGTTTAGTAGTACATACTAGTATCTAGTATGTTTATAATATACAAATACATGCATGTTGCAAAGAGCAACAGCATAGTGATAGGACTGTTATTTAATGTTCTCTTTTCCTCTCCTCCAGGAGGAAGCCACTACTTGTTATTAGATGAAATTTCTCATAACTTACACCAGCGTGGCCATGAGGTCCGCATGCTCTTGCAACTGGGCAATCCTGTTATTACAGGTAAACTGTACATACAGTACACACACAAACATACATACAGAAAAAAAATAATATTTTTGCACAACTTTCTCTCTCATCCTTTCTCTAATTTAGTCACTCTAATTTTCATGTGATTCCTCCTCCCAGGTTTTTCCTATGCAGGCCGTGCAGACAGTTACCAGAAGAGCACCTGGTCCTTAGGAGAGAAATACATCAGAGAATTCAATGGCTGGTTCCTGGAGCAACAAACACAGTTTTTACTGGGAAGGTATTGTGGTGGTGTGCTCAACACATTATATGTATTATAAACATATTATAGGAGGGTTTAGATATGTGACAGGATGCACGAGCACGTCATCGTACAAGATGTTATTCTGAACTATATAAATGGACACGCACCCAAGGTGGGGCAGTTTCTTTGCAAATAAATCGAATTCGAATCTGCAAGTCGTAGTCTGCGTATTTTCTACACTTAATCTCGGCAAGGCATTTGGCCACAACAGTATCGCACAGATTTTTAGGAGACTTGTTTACATTGATTGAATTGTGTTATGAGCAACAGACAAGCTCTTATAAGCTACTTAATCGTTTTCCGTCAGCTCTTGAATTTATCTTATACTGATTCCCAATTTTCTCTCTTTTAGACTTGGATTAAAGTGAATAGTTGAAAAATATTTGTATCTAACAGCATTGTATTATATCAGATTTAAATTATTTCTTGCCTCTCTGTTTGTATTTCTCTTCACTAATTTGTCCTTCCTCTCTCTTCCTCTCAGGGATAGCTTTAATAACTTTCTGAACTTCATGGGGCACCTGTCCTATCAGTGTGACAGGCTGTTAGGGGACAAAGAGATAATAACTTTCCTGCAGAGGGAACGCTACGACATCGCCATCCTTGATGCTTTTAACCCCTGTTCCTTCATCCTGGCACACAAACTTGGTACAGATCTGCTGTTCATATCACTTTGGTTTATGTCATATTTATCATCCTTTAAATCTTTACATTACTACAATTATTTATTATTTATCAATACCTTTACACTTTTAGTATTTACAGATTACAGATGTTTTTAAATGTGCTAATTCAAGCCAGATTTATAGTGTTTTATTTCAAATCTATAAAGCAGTTCCATGCACTTTACTCTTGATTTACTCCAGGTGTCCACTACATAGCTTTCTATCCCGGCACTCTGAATGGTCGTATGTCCATCGATCTCCCCAGCCCAGTCTCCTACGTCCCAGTCTTCAGGTCCCAGCTGTCCGACCACATGAACCTCTGGGGTCGTACAAAGAATCTCATTTATTCTTTCTTGGCTCCTGTAGGTAAGAATTGTCGATTATCTGCCTTGCTTCGGTGTACGCTGTAATAGCCCTCTAGACATATTATTATTCTAAATGATCATGAATATACTTGTAGGTTTTTACATTTATATTTTTTCTCATATCTCATTCTCCTCTCTTCACATTTCACACATTTCCCTTTCAGATGCTATTAGCACGTAATCTAAATACAGTAATCCATACTATTTTTTTCTTACTTTCCTCCATACATGTTTGGCTAATATTTGAGATAAACTCATTTTACATGTAACAAGAATGTTTACATTTGTTCTTCCATTTAAATCTGTCTTCTTTGCTCCATTCTAACGTTGTTTGCGTCTGCAATAGCCTGCTATCTCTGGAATAAGATTGTTTCTTATCTTCATGGTATTTCCTGGTATCACCATCTACTTTCCATTTTTTTCCTGAAAGAATGCTCTGTGTTTGCAACTAGCCAATAGACTAAGTGGTTTAAATAAATGATAGAAAATAAGTTATAATAATCTGAATAGCTTCCAACAAATGTTGAGCATACAATGTTGATGCTTTTTGATTGTCTTTTATATCAAAGGCGAGGAACTTGTATGGTCGACATTTCGGGAAGTCGCTGAGCGCCACCTGGAGTCAGGCTCACCCACTGGAGGTCTGGAGGAGTTACATCAAGGAGCTGAACTCTGGGCCTTCAACACTGACTTTTCACTGGAGTTCCCCCAGCCTCTTATGCCGTACACTGTGCTGGTGGGAGGTCTGCTGAATAAACCTGCGAAGCCTCCGGAGCAGGTCTCTTCTCATGATACACATATCTAAATTCATCAGTGAGACTCAGGTTTTCAAATTAACTCACCTTCTTTCCCTCTCTTCCCTTCACTTCTACTCCTCCCTGTGCACATCCATCTCTCTCAACACTGCAAATGTCCCTTTGCATATTTCCTCACCCACACCCCAACTCTTTTGATCTCCCAGGATCTTGAGTTGTGGATCTCCAATTTTGGGGCAGGTTTCATTGTCGTGACTCTGGGATCAATGGTCTCTTCGGTTTCTGTGGACCCTCTGCTTGTGGAGCTGGTGGCCGGCTTCTCCAGGATCCCTCAGGGGGTGCTGTGGAGGTAAAAGCGTGACACGATTCATACAGACATAAAAATAGTACTTTTAACATTCTGTGTCACAGCTCTCAATCTTTATAAATACATAAATAGGGGGGGAAAGCACACCTAATATATAATAAACAAATGTTCAATTAATGTCAGGATGTTCCTAAACCTGCAGTGTTTTGCTTGCAGGTATGATTCCAAGCGATGGCCATCTCACCTGGACAGACCTCCCAATCTCAGGCTCGTGGACTGGCTGCCTCTTAATGATCTGCTGGGTAAGAACAGCCTCTCTTATCCTAATCCTTTGTTACAAACATACAGTAAAGGCTAGTTACAGTGTATGGTAGCCTTATTAGTTGCAGGAATTGTGGACTATCTGAAAGAAGACTAAAACAATGAATTTTAAGATAGATTCCTGTCAGACACTTGACTGCAGCAGACGGCGTCACTGCTGCACTGCAGCTCCATTCTTCCCTTTTAACCTCTTCATATTCAAAGAAATACCACAATACTCAAGTGCTTGCTTTAACCCAATTAGGACCTAAGGCGTCCCCTAAAAAACATTCTAAAACCTAAGCATTGTTTGAAAACAACCTCGTAAAACCTGAGGGTTGTCAATGTTCACTAAAACATTTTATTTCTCAGACCTCTGAAGGAGATAGAAACATGAAATTAAACACATTTGAGAGCTTAAACCTTTGGCTTTTATTGTAAATTATTACCTTTGTCCTAATGTTCACTAACATTTTTTTTTTAAATAAAAAAAAAACACGGTCACGTCGTATCAGGCTCTAAAGGGAGAAGCATGCAAACGGCACACCCATCTTTAAGGGATATACACACTAATGTTGCATCTGGCCTTAATGGGTTACATTTTCAATAAATCCGAAACAGAGTAAGATACAAATACAGCGTGAATGATCATGGGCGTACCATCTGGTCATTGCCCTGTGGTGTAATTTTCTTGCTGTGCTTTGTTTGATATCGACTGCATCATGCCAATGAAAATGACCATGTTCATGTGTGGACACGCCCACCTTATCCAGCGATGTTGGCAGTGGTTTGGTCCACATTGTTTAAACCCTAACCTATAAAACAGACTGTTCTCATCTGTTGGTTTTATGAGTCTGTACTACACCCATGGACAGATTATGAGACAATGGGCCCCTGGGTAGAGACATGCAAAAGGCCCCACTACCTCTCCTACATACGAGCAAGGCACACAGACTTTATAGTTGTTTAGCCTCTTTTTGTAGTCATTTTGCATGTCTTTGTAGACATTTTGAGTCTCTTTGTAGTTGCTTTGTGTCTCTTTTTAGTCATTTTGTGTCTCTTTGTGGTTGTTTTGCCCCTTTTCATAGTCACTGTGAGTCTCTCTGTGTCTCTTTGCAGTTGTTTTGCATCTCATTGTTGTCACTTTGAGTCTCTAGTCATTCTGTGTCTCTTTGCAGTGTTTTTGAGTCTCTTTGTAGTTGTTTTGATCTCTTTGTAGTCTTTTTGTGTCTCTTTGTAGTTGTTTTATGTTTCTTGGTGGCCATTTTGAGTCTCTTCCTGGTCGGTACACGTCTCTTTGAGTGACATTTTGTAGTTGAAGGCCAGGGGGGGCCCTGACACGTTGGGCTCCTGGGCCTGTGCCCGGTAGGCCCGTTCAGTAATCCATCCATGACTACACCCAAACACTCTAACTTCTTTTACTCAGTAATGAAGTTTTCTCTATTTTCTGTTTACCCCAGGCCACAACAAAGCACGTCTTTTTATCACCCATGGTGGACAAAACAGCCTGCTGCAGGCAGTGTACCATGCTGTTCCTGTGCTGGGAATCCCACTGTTTGGAGACCAGTTTGATAATGTGGTGAGGGCTGAAACAAAGGGACTTGGCCTCACCATCAACCCCACACACATCACCAGGGAACTGCTCAGCTCCACTATTCAAACACTCATACAGGACACCAGGTATGTGGATGGATGGCTCGGCAACATGTGTGATGCCAGTAGAGTATAGATATGTCTGTAACTCCTCCTCTCTTCTCTTTCTTTCATTTTCCCCAATTATTTCTCCTTTTCTAGGTTCAAGTCTTCAGCTTTGTCCCTTAGCAGGATCCACAAATCCCATCCTGTCGCTCCAGCCCTTCGACTGATCCAGTGGGTGGAGCACATCCTGCACAGTGGAGGTGGATCTCATTTAAGGCCGACTTCACTGACGTGGTACCAGAGATACCTGTTGGACTTGGTGCTTCTTCTCTCCCTGGGGCTTCTTGGACCCGTAGTTCTCTGCTGGACTTTCTGCAGGAACAAGAATAGCAGGGACAAACACAAAAAAATACAATAGTAGTACTAAGCGTTTCCTTGGGGACAAATTTATACCTCAGTCCTGTGTTACTTGTCTTGGACTTGAATACTGTACCAATATGAGAACTTAAAAAAAAAAAAAATTCAGCTACCCTAAAATACTGCAGATGTTCAATAAATATAAATGTTGGCATTGTACGTTTCTGCAAATCACCGATATGTTACATTTGTACATTTCATACATATCAACATTTCTAAAGTGACGTAGTTCAGATCACATGTACATGAGTTTCTCATTAAGAGCTGGGATGGCATGAGGCGAAATGGCTGATAAGCAGCAGATCACTGTTAGAGATCAACAAAATTGGGTATTTTTAACAAGAGGTCGGGACAAACGAGTTATGTTAACATTTGTTGATTTTTGTTATTTAAGTTGATTACATAACTTACATAATTTACGTAACACACATCCTCATTTTATCCCAAACTTACCACCTAGTTTTGTTGCTTAAACTTAAGTTTTGTTTGAATCACAAAACTGTAACTGTAGTGAAGCGTCATAGTTTGGCACATAAAAGTGACGTGCAGGGCTCCTGAAAACGTAGTGGCGTGCTACTTACTGTATACAATTTCCCATGATATCATGGTGATATCCACTATGAAACATACAGACATATCCGTGGTTTGCAGAAATGTACAATGCCAACGTTTATTCTACCGATTGGGTTGCCATACGTGTTATAACTGATTCATACAATTCACCTTTAAATAAATAAGTGATAGCAGGCTGTAATGTGGATGTAGGAAACACAAGCGATGAACTTACTTTTCCCATATAGCCCCACCAGGTCCAGAAATATATCCCTTAAAGAGATACTTTGCCAATTTTAAACCAGCATTATTGTGATCTGTGTGTGTAAATGAAAACGCGTCATCCGGCGAATCTCGGTGCTCAGCTCTGCAGGGAATTCTGTGCACTGCGACCACAGAGGGAAGCCAAACACTGTTCATTTACACACAAAGCTCACACTAAGATAACACAGAGCTGGATTTAAATCAGCAAACTATCTCTTTAAGGACATAAATATAAATTAGAAAATTGTGTGGGGGGGGTTCCAGAACATTCCCTTTAATTGTCAAAAGGAAAGCTGCAAAATACTGCAAGACAAATTATTAATAAGAAAAAAGTGGTTTAAACTGTCGTTTTTGATGCCATTTATACTGTTGCTCAACTTTGCTTTTCATGTTGAGTATTTTTTGTATACTGAAAAGAATTTCACTTTCTGTATTTCCAGTTTAGCCTTAATGCCAAGTGTCCTGCCCTCTCCCCTCCCAGCGCCATCATGTACCAGACGTCTCATTTGTTCTGCAGCGCCACATTGTCCAACGCCTCTGTGCTGCTTTGACCTGACTGTGCTGCAAGCAGGGGTGGTTAACAGTACGCACGCACGCAAACACACACATACACACGAACTAAGCAATGCTTTTGTGCTTTTGTGTTGTCGCATGTTTCCAAATGGCAGCAAGCCATGTCGGGGTCGATGGATGAAATGTTGAGAATGTTTTTGTCTGCTGCCTCTTGATAAGGAGGATCAGACATCCCCAGAGACATGAGCGAGTCTCCATCTTATCCGAGGACATTTCGGAGAATGATTGGGACCACTGGAGGATGCGACTCTCTGTGAACTCCTGCTACAACTATTATGGAGATGAATGGAATGCAGTTGTAGCAGATGGAAACTACCTAAAGCCTTGTAAACCAAAATATCTCCCTGTGGGGAGGAAAACACTGTTTTGGTAAATGTCTGTGGCTCTGTTAATCTCTGTGTTCACCAGGTACAGTTCTGATAGCTGATGGCGCTACACAGATACTCAACTTACAGCCAAATCTGGCCCTCGATAGGGTGCCGGGTGGACCATTTTCTAATTCACAATGAAATTAAATTGATTCACACTGGATTTTTTTTTGTACTTTGAATGTAAATAAGTGCATAAAAACTTGTTTATATATTTAAAAAAATGCCAGGGTAGGATCTAAATATGCTGTTCATTCTGTCTCTGGTAGGAGCAGTTTATCTTTATGGATCATTTCAACATTTAAGTGATTGCATGATGGAAGAGCTTCCAGCTTTAATGCTGTATAACCTTTCAAACGTAACCAAAACATTTACAGCTAAAATGTAGTTGCAGCAATTAAATCGTTATCGATTAATCTGCCGATTATTTTCTAGATTAATTGATTGTTTGGTCTATAAAATGTCAGAAAACAGTCAGAAATATCCATCCCAGTTTCTCAAAAACTCAAAAAGTTAAATACGATATAAAACAGAGAAAACCCCCAAATTATTCAGTTAAGTATGATATAAAACAGAGAAAAACTCAAAGATATTCAGTTGAATATAATATAGAAATCTCCATATTTGAGAGGCTGAAAACAGCATTTTCTGACATTGATATTTTACTTTAACGATTAATTATCAAAATAGTCCGTGATTTTCTGTAGATCAACTAATCGATTAGTCGGCTAATCATTGCAGCTCAAATTAAATGCATGAAAGTATGAGATTTATCAGACAGCCTTAGTGTCAATCCTTGTTCCAAGTTAATTCCACTTTCAATTTCATCCATGGCCCTTGGCCTACTGTCATTTTGCAAAAGTGGCCCCTGGGCAAAGCAAGTTGAGTATCCATGTTGTAGAAGGTGTGACTGTAGCTCCAGTTTCCGTTTGCTCATCCAGTCTACATCATGGACTGTATAAAAGAAATGGACGTAGCCGCCATGATGTCACCCACTGGTTTGTTGACTATTGTTTTGAAGCCTTGAGTTTGGCATTTTGACCGTCGCCATCTTGGATTTTTGCAACCAGAAGTGGCCGGACGTGACCATATTTGGACGACAGGGTGGAGCTGGGGAGAAGCGCTAAGCCAGTGTCGTTTCAATGGCGCTGGAGGGAAACTTTGCCCAGTTTTAACCGGCTGACGCAAGTCACCTGGCGGCCTTCTGCCCACAGGTTAGCAGGGAGCTTCGGACGCTAGCATCTGTCGCTATGGTGGCACAAAGCCAGTTGAAAATCGGCAGTTTCCCTTAAGTTACCAGCTAACACTAGCTAGCTTGTTCAGCAAGGTGCAACCGAACGCTGAACAAGACTTTTTTAGGCGACCAAAATGTTACAATTCACTTTGATGAACTGAAAACACACTGTGAAAGGGTCAAAGTACTATGACAAAAAGTTAACAGCTATTTAAATATACAGAGTGCCACAGCACCATGGATACACATTGCTAATCCTCCATCTTGATTAGGGCTTCGGCAAATATTTTTTATCAAATACCTCGATATCAATATTGCGACGATATTGTACTTGAAAATGAGCAGAATACGTCTCCTTTACCTCTCATTTTTTAAAAGAAATATTCCAATAATCCTGCTACCTACATTTACTTTCAACCAAAGCAACACATCCAAACCACTGTGTCAAGTGTTGGATAATCTGGCTTCTCTCATGGCACAAGGTGACCACCACTGCTCTAGCATCTGGTGCTGCAAGTGCCAAAAAACCCTCCAAGCTCTGTATACATGCAACAGTTTTTTTCCTTTAAAAATAGATCACTAAAGGATGCAGAAGTGCAACAAGTCCTCCAAACCATACAACCCTCTAATACCACCCATACGAGCATTTCCTAAAACAGCACCCCTAGCAGTGAAAGTAAATACAACTCATATGAACATTTTTCACCCTCGTATCTAAACGTTAGATTCGTGGTTTTAAAGCAGTAGGTTTAGGTTTAGGCAACAAAACAACTTGGAAGGGTTCAAAAAAAGGTTGTGGTTTGGGTTCAAATCAGTATATTTGACACATTAGATAACTTACTTACTCACATACTTCAGGTTGTTACAGTCAACTCGCTGTTTCATTTTATTTTCAACCAGGACACGAACCCCGGTTTCCAGGGTTAAAGTCCTGTGTTTGTTTGAACCTACCCACCACCCCTCCCCCCCACGTGTTTCTTGCTCTAAATACTCTGTAACATTACTTCCGGCTTTTTGGTGCCACAACATCAACGACCACTAGAGGGAGACGCCTCACAATAACACGTCAAAACTTAACTTTAACTTAATTTAACTTTAAAACTTAACTACAGGTCGTAATAAGCTTCCCTCCACAATCGACCTATGGGGACGTTAACCTGTAAATTAACTTCCGTACGTAGATACATTTCGTTCTACGTCACCTACAGTGATTTTAACCAAAACCCTGTTGTTTTTTTTCCTAACTTCACCAAGTAGTTTTGTTCACTAAACTTAAAAAAGTAGTTCGGTTTCACAAACGTTAAATAGAACGGTCATATTTCGTAAGATATCATACGAACCCATTGATGAGAATACGTCGACTGTCCGTTTAAGTAATAAGTTTGCTGTCTGTTGTAAACATTCTAAAACTGGTGTAAAATGTTCAAATGAATACAAAAACCATGAATGGTGCGCAGCATTTAACATGGTGTCATTATAGAGATTTTTCTCTCAGCGCTCCCAACTCTGACTGACTTCCAGTGTCCCTGGCTGTGAAAAAAAAAAACCCTCCATGCTCTATAAACATGCAGCAGTTTCTTTACAGTCACTAAAGAACGCGGAGGCGTAAAGAGCGGTTCCTGGTGGATGCACAGACTAAACAGATCCGTGTATTACTGTCGGTGCTTTGTGTTGCTGCTTTGGCATGTACTGACAGCGTGTGTGCGCACGCAGATCGACGTGTTGTATATACAACCACTTACAGAAAATGACGATGTGATGTACTTTCAATTACATTTTGATGTGGTTTCTTTTTTTCCTCTTCTTTAAAATGTTTTTTAGTGCCAAGCATGTTTCTGTGTTGGAAAATTATGCTTGAATCTCATAAACACACATAATAAATGTATATGCGCACACCACGTCACAGCAATTTTCCCATACTTAAATGGAAATAAATGCTTTTTTGGAAGCAACATTAAAGGTTGAGACATGTTTCAGGGCAGTCTAAGTACCGGTTGTCACCTGACACTGTTAGCTCTGAAAATAGACAATCAGGTGTAAGTGGAGCTGAAATTACAGTAAGTGGGTGTCAAAACGTCTGAATGCAGCTGTCAATATGCCCGCCGGAAAGAGGGGTGGAGCGGTGGGTCGTTAGACAGCTGTTGGCTTCTCAAAACTTCTGACATGTCATTAGCTGGGTGGAAGTTTAATGAGAAAGAATTTTTTTTTTCATCTCATTTCACAGATGTCACCAGGAGCTGCACAGTGTCATCAGTGTTACTCCATCTGTGTACTTTTCTTTCAAATGGAAATGCCCACTCAGCCTTTAATAAAAAAGGTGTGACGGAGGTCAGAGGTTCTCAATCTTTTTTCAGCAAAGGACCCCTTATAAGATCGAG
>JAOVVB010224418.1:0-10502 GCA_028570985.1 Heterobranchus longifilis
TCTGTGTGCAGGTATTTTACACTAAAGAAATGTATAATATTTTGCATTTTGTTAGGAAAATCACAGCATTCATTCTCCTGCTTAAAAAAAACAACTTTGGAGTAAATGTGACAAACAAGTAAAACTAGTTACTAATTATTACTGGTCTGTTTGCATTTGCTTAAACCGATCACAATCGTCCTGGGCGGCGCTGCACCCCGACGGTGCCTCTGCAAAATAGTGTCGGGAGGAAACACGTTTTGTGGAAAACCTGCACGAAAATGTTGTGAACATTATTATTTGTAGATATTTACAATCATTCACTGAAAGAACAGAGCAGGACTGTCTTATTAAATGATCCAAATCTTCAAAATGTGTCGTTTTCAGCGTGTAGGTTTATAACTCAGAGGCTGAAAAGTCTTTATCCAGGTTTCACATCGTAAGCCAGACTAGTCTGAGAGCGAGCGAGCTGTAGCACCGTGCAGCCACATGTGGTGGACTCTGGAGGTTAAGATTAATACCAGCTGTTCAGCCAAGTAGTGCTTTGAGAATGAGTTTCTTTTTGTCTCATATGTGCAGATTTTGTGGCTGCAAAAGCTGTGCAATTTGTGAATTCACCCCTCGGTGTAAATAACATGTTAGCTTGTTAAAGTGTTATTGTAAATGAGGCTCTGTTGCTGTATGTGGTTAGACACATGCTGATACTCAGTGGAACTACTTAATAAGTGTTTAATAACATGTTATAATGGACACCCTGCAGCCAATAAGAATTCACCCAGTGGCCGGTATAACATGAAATGTGTAATGCATATTTGCAGTTTATGGATTGTTGCTCGTTGCAGACATGAGGGAGGTGCTTGGCACAGGATCGCCATAGTAACTGTTTGGATAATCCAGTTTAATATCAACGTCGGAACAAATCCAATAAAGATGAGCATGCTTGAAGAATTCTCAGCGTTGCCAGAATGTTTCCTTTTTGCATCAGTTAACTCTCTTAACACGCTTGTACATGTAACACATGTTGTGTCATCACTTCATATCAAACTGTTATTAAATATCAAAGCATATTAAGCAAAAAAAAACTCCACAAACACCACAACCTCTGCTGTTGATTTCATACTGCGTTTGATGTTTTAGTTTGACGTTTCTTCTTATAAGCTGCTGCATATTATTGTGCATTTTGTACATAAAGTGCACGCCGCTGCTGCAGAAGGGCATCTGTCTGTGGCTGATTTTTAAAAGCAGGGAAAGCGGAATTGCTCGGATCTGTAATTAATGCACTCAGGGAATACACTGCATGTGATCTGAGGATGTTCTTGGAAACTAATCACACACACAGAGCTTTGTGTTTGGGACCAGATGCGGTGTCTCATCTCTCTCTCACCAACCTAATTACTCTTTATTTTACAAACAGAGCATCGTAAATAGCACTTACCCATTATCCCTTTTAATAACTGTGGTTCTCCCGCTCTTCAGCCCCCCAAAAGAGGACGACCATAGCAATTACAGGAAAATCAATCGACTTAATCATTGTGCTGCAGAGTATTCTTATGAGATTGTTAAGGTTTGGACAGAACACTAAGTGAATGTGAAAAGTGCGGGACATGCTCCAGTCTTAATATCGTCACATCCTGGCTAACGCTATAATACAACACCACACTGCGCTGGTTCACAGAGATGCGTGTTTTTAGTGAGTATATTGGCTGTTATTTTAACGGGAATTTTAAATAATACTAATAATAAATACTATATAGCAAAAGTCTGTTAATAAGATGAAAGAAATACCAAAAATTAGCTTATTCTTGCTTTTGCTGTGGCGTTAAAGGAATGAATACTCATGAAATGTGTTTTGTAAGAAAAAAGAAACGCTCAGCTGTTAGTAATGAGTGCAGGCAGGTGCAAAGCTTTCAGGACAGGGGTCGACAGAGAAGATTGAAATGTTATCACCAAAGTAGTAGAACGAAAGATTGAAATGAAATGCGTTTCATTGTTTGGCATGAAACAATGTGAAATTGGCAGAATGACCTTGGGAAGACCTGGTTTTAAGCGACACATGAGAGAGACCTGAAAACTGGCCTTTGGAAGAATCTCAGACACGGTTTGTAGTAATCGGATTACTCTGGTAAAAATAAACATCCTCTCAGGGTCGGACAGACTGATCAGAGTAATAGCAGCTGGTATATTCTCCTGCAGTTTGATTACTCTCCACTGAAGAGTTACATTTGGTTTCAGCCTGCTCTCACAAAATAACATTTGTTATTCTAGAGCCCGACTGATATGAGATCTCTGAGGCCGATACACATTCAGAGTTTTGATGGAAAAAATAACTGATTACTGATTATGGCTGGAATGAAAATAAACCTTTTCTATTATGCACCTATTTTGCATCAATATGACTGTGCAGAGGTGCACTGCTTTCTTAAACTTTAATAAATAATATTTAACATTAGTATACATACAATGTATTACAAATAACTGTAATGAAATGAACACTGAGAAAATAAAGAATAAATACAACTAGAAGTTAAACCTAATAGTAGTGTATGTCAGTCAATATGTAATGGCACCGTTTCTAAACTACCTCAAACACTGTTTTCTGTATTATATGTTTTGTAAAAAAATGTTTTCAGTCAGACAACATATACACTGATACCGATAGATACCGATATTTCTGTGACTGGCCAATATCAGCTGATATTATCAGTCAGCCGATATATATCGCTCTGGCTCTAGTTATGTTATTTTGCATGGCATCACAATGCATTTTTTGCTTTTTGCATGCTTTTGCTTTTTACGCCCTGTAGTCGTTATTACACGCTCAGAGCAACACTGGTAGAGAGCAAGAAGTCCCACAAACACAGGAGACCAGGAGACCAGGACCCAGGAGACCAGGAGACCAGGGGACACCTGGTCTCCTGGTCTCCTGGTCTCCCTGTATTAAATAAGTTATGTTAACTTAACAGTTGAATTTGGTCATCTGGTTTTAGTTGTTCATGTTGATTACAACACTTAGGTTGAATATGTAACTTAAATAATTTACGTAATTAAAGTCCTTATTTTAACCCAAACCACAATGTTTTTCCTAAACTTACCACCGTTTTATTGTCTAAACTGAAGTGTTGTTGGAATTCACAAAACTGCGACCGCAGTGAAACATCAGGAGTTGATCAAACTGATGTTCAGTGTTACTTTGCCACAACTGAAGCCTCGAAAACATTCTGTGGCATTTTGCTAAACGGTCTGTTTTTAAGTTCTTTGTATAAAAATGTTCAGACTGTTAATTCTTAGAGTGTGTGACGCTGAAGCCAAGAGGCACATCCTCCAATTAAGTGTTGTTAAATCACCTTTATTTTAATGTCTAGACAATGTTGACAGACGGTGTTCTCCGGCTCTGATTTGGAGTCCTCTAAAACAAGGAGGGAAATGTTGTTGAGCTCAGCCTTCTGCCTGTCGAACGAGCAGCCAGGTGACTGAAGCTGAACAGCCACTGCACCGCTGCCGCTGCTATAGGTGCTCACTCTTGTTTGCAGCCATCGCGCTCTGCAGAAAAGCTGCAGACACAAGCTGTTTTCAAGCTTGATGAGCAGCAGGGAGGCCGATCAGTGACACATCAAGTGGCGTAGGGGACACACCAGGGACCGGCTGAAATGACCCGGGCTGTACCAACATTTCTGCAAAGTTAATGAGCTGATACATGAAAGCACAAAGCATAAAAGGACATGCAGAATATTGGCAGCGGGATTCGCTCAGGCAGTCATGATGGATTTTAATTGCAGGTACCGTTCTGCCACACAGGTATTAAGATGGATACTGTGAGCCGAGAGCCGGTATTTTATCCAAATCACCCTCCTGAATTAGACTTTTTTTTTTTCTTTTTCAGTCTAAGATCAGGTTTTCCCCAGTTCTGTAAATTAAATGAAAATAAAACCCAGTAAAAAAAGCAAAGGTACAATAATAAAACCAACTGTAATTTAAAAATAATGGTTTTCTGGACAGGTCCACCTGGGAGTAGACCCCCAAGCAAAGCTCGAGCACGCTGCAGGGATTACATAATCCATCTGTTCTGGGAACGCCTCTGGATCTCCCAGGAAGAGCTGCAGGAGCCGTCTGGGGACAACAATGTCTGCAAAGTTTGCTTAGCATGCGTTTTCAACTAAACTATTATAGTATATATATATAATTTTTTTTTTCTGTCTTTTTTTTCTGTCTTTTTGCCTTTATTGGTAGTCGAGAGTAGTAGATAGTAAAATGACTCTTACATCTGTTTTGTAGATGCATAGAGGTGAAGTCATATGACGTCTGTCATTTTAGTGAAGAAAGTGTCAGTTTGTTGTAAGTTTGTCGTCGTATAACGTTTGATTTTGTGTGAAACTGCTGTGAAATACAGCTCTCGTCTCAAACATTACACGTCACTTTGCTTGCTGTGGCTTGCAACTTGCTAACATGCTAACAGCACACGTGTAACGTTATCTTACCCGCTGTGTTTTATCCGGAGACTCCTGGTCTTTTTAATAACCGGGAAGAGACAGAACGAGCTCGTTGTTCGTGTGAGTGACGTTACATTCTGGTATGAAACCGTACGAAACTCTCAGACCATCGGAGCTTCAGAGACGTCACGCGACTCCTGGACAGTCTTTCTTATTTTTAATACATTTTCAGTCTTATATTTCAACAGTTTTACAACTTTATTGACTTGCAGAATGATCTTTTACATTGACAGACTGACTTCGCCTCTCTGTTTCTGAAGGATCACAGTCGGCTCTAATTTCCTGTGACTGCTTCACAATAAAAGCCTTCCCATGTTTCACCAGTCGAATGCTTTTAATGTGCAGCAGCAGCAGTGGGAGAGGTTTACGGCTGTGGGAGCGTGAACAGCGGACCGTGAGACGAGGCCGATATATCAAAGAGATAAAACGTCAGGATTACATACATGCATCGTTTCCTGTGAAGCCCTGCTGCATGTGAAGGCAAATTAAATCCAGTATGGGAATGGCAGACTGCCACAAACAACTCAAACTACAGAATAGAAAGGTCATTACAGAATGTAAATACATTGATTATATAATATATAATATATAATATATAATATATAATATATAAAAAATCCCTGCCATCTCTGGGCGGATTGATACCAAAATATCGATACTACAGATGCTGCAGTCTTCTAGCTTCAATACAAAAAAAAGGATCAGTTATATTTTCTATGTGTAGTCTGTATTTCATGAAAGAGTAGAACTGTCTGTGCACATCTCGCTGCAGTGCATGTGCGCTTTGCGTTTCTCTGCTGTTGTGTTGCGTGCACTCAAGCAACATACGACCTGTGCATGCACACTGTAAATGTATTAAAATGTGGCCTTTTGACGATGCATTGGCCTCATAAATCACGACACACTGCTCCCCCATATTATCTTGACATTGGCAAAGGCATCAGCTAACGCCGATCGCTCTGAATATTGTCAATCCCCGAGATCGCCCTAAAAACCAGTTTCAAAATCAATTTGTGTTTCCGTGTTGAAATGGCACTTTAATCACCTGCAGGTGTACTGGAGAGCAGTGGTCTCTGCAAAATGACATGGACTGTAGCTTCAAGGTGAAATAATAAAGAAAATTAATTCAGAGCAAACTGGCATGAGGGCAAACGTATGAGAATAAAGTCAAAATTACTACAGTATGTGGAATTATTGTAATACATTTTGAGTAGCTTCTGTAGGGACCAGAGGCACAGTGCATGTTTTCATAGCAAATACTTTTTATTCAGTGTTAAGAACAGGCAAAATATTTCCTGGAGATTTCACCCTTTAATAACACAAAATAATATTTCAGCTATAATTTAATATCTGCAGTAGATAAACAACATGCAACTTCACTAAATATAACTAATTGAGCAAAGTGAGGCAGGTCTGTGCTATAAACTTGATTTGTTTCCCCTTTCAACAAATATATGTGTTCACATTGCAAAGAAGAAAGTTGCGTGCTGATATCACGTCACATTATTAAATCCACAAAGAGGCCTGTTGACTTTTCATTCAGATAAACACGCGTGTTGAAGTGTGGATCTCAGAGAGCAGCTGAAGTACAGTGAGGCTGAAAACAAACATTCATGTTACAACAACTCTCCACTGAGTGTTATTATACAGGAGAGAAAGCTTATTTATAATACAGCACTCTATGTTTTCTGCATTGACGTTAGTGCGAGACAGGTAGAGAATGTGTAGATATTTCATAATTTATAACTTGTGTAATGCATAAATCATCTGCTTAAGTTGTAAGATTACATCTCGTAGGTTTTGATTTAAGGCCGCAGCGTCTGCCAAATGATAAAAGTTGAGCTTAATTTTGTGTGATGAACTATAGCCTCGCTCGCAGATCTTTCTCCCCAAATATACTTGGCATACTGTATGAATCCCTCTCTTTCGTTTAAGTGCTAATGGAAGGGATGAGTAAATCAATAATGCAACTAAGTATTTAAGATAATCCAATTCAAGGCACTACTTTGAGCCAGCGTCTTCTTTGAGAGGCAGAAAGCCTACAACAAAAGTAAAAGCATATTTTCTTTTTATATTACCACTTGGCAGAGTCTTAGTGAACGCAGTGCAGAGACGCTGGGAGTCTCAGAAGTGACTAAAAAGCAAAGACGTCAGACCTTTATAAAATCTACTCTCCATACGAATATGTAAATCAGGTTACTTTGTGTTTTAAGATTGTTTGCGGGCCAGAGATCTTCACAAGTCCAAGTCTCAAGTCTGTTTTTGGAATAATAAGTATTCTTCCTCTGAGAGCATCTGGTGAGAAATAAACTGTCACATGTTTAATTCTAGGAAATGCACTTTGCTTTGCATGTTGATTATCTTTCATTTCTGTTACAATTATTCGACTTATCGTTAATGTTTTTATCTACGACCACTTTAAAATATCACACTTGCTGTCTGTATATATGTCTGTATATAGAGAAATATAGAGAATATAAAAAATAAAAAGAGCACCAGCGCGCAGTGAGTTTTCTAGCATGTAGCCTATACAGCACTGCATCAGGCTTTTTTGTACTGAAAGGGCACACGTTATTTATTTTTATTTTTTTTTAACATGCAGGCATTAAGGGGGTGTTGCCTCTGTTTTCCAACTCGGCAGCCGGCGTTGCAGCGTGCAGCTACTGCATCCGAGTCATGCAACCGAAGCTTAAATTCAAAAGATATTTGCCTGATTTTCTATTTTTTGTGCTTGTGCCAGATATTAATGAGCTGTGCAAATCACAGCTCATTAATATCTGGCACAAGCACCACAACAGAATGTCTCCTGCATAACCACGCACACAAACACAGGTTGCATGGCAGCTCATTTTGGTTGTAAATTATTAATAATAATAATAAGAAGAAGAAGAAGAAGAAGAAGAAGAAGTATTTATCTAATTGCAACAAATGTATAAATGGCAAATGTAGTGAAGTTAGAAGTAGATTTCTGACCCACAAATATACTCGAGTGAAAAGTAAAAGTTTAGTTTTAAAAAGTAATGTGAAAACTTTTTTTACTCCTGCATTACTTGTAGCACGTTATTACCCACTCATATTTATCAGTGACAGTCGTGTTATTTGGAAACACACGAGGAACTGATTTAACCTTTAATCAATGTTTAATTACTGTGAGATGAACCTTGTTTCAGCTTGTTCTTTGTTCTTTTTTGGGGTTTTTTTTAACTATATGATGTCTCGGTAAGTGAAGTAATGAGGGATGATGGAATATAGTTACATTTCATTAGTTTCTTTTTCTGATGTAGAAACCAGTGCATGCTGAAATATAATAATTTATATACAGTAAGTAGCTGCCGTCCATTTTCCAATCAGCTGCTATAGATTTATATCAGAGTGCAGGCTAGTTTCATAGTTATGCATGTTTTTTTTTCGCTCTCGTGTGACATAAACAAGGGTTGAGCATAGTGTCACAAATCCTTCCTTCATTATCATAATGCATTTATAATTCAGGCGCAAGTGTTTTATTAATGCACATATTTGTTTGCGAGGGAGTAAAACAGCTTTTGCATATAATCATCTTTCTCTGAATACATGAATATTAGAGACAATGGCCTCAGAGTCGATGCCTGGTGCCATCCGCGGGTTTCTGGGGGCTGGGGCATGTGAAACAGAGGATACCAAAAACAACAACAACAACAAAAAACAGTGAAAGGTCAGGGTTGCCTGTGTGGATGTTTACACGACACCACACCCTGTGGCAAGTGGTCAGATCTGAGTCTGTCTGACGAATCGCCCGGACCAAAGCATTAGATCTCCCCATTTTCCATTTCCCCGGGATGAATGCACCAGTGAATACTCCACTGATTTCTCCTTTACAGCAGTTATTATCCCATGCTAAACAGCCCCGTGTGAATTGCTGAGCTATTTAATGTATATTGAAAAGAGGTACACATTCTGTACTTTTGGAATTGGGTTTGAAAGTGTGCAGAGAACAGCTCTCTGTCACACTCGGTCTCCCAAGAGCACAGAAGTACAACATTAGTTAAAGGCTTTTCATTGAAAGGCTGGTCATGAACAGCATTAGAGAATCAGTAGAATCCATTAAAATAAAGAGCACTACTTAAACTAAATTAAATCTCGACAGACCCATGGCTCTTTTAACCACTGTGTTTGTTTAAGCTGTGTTTGGTTAAGATTACCTTCAAGTTAAACCATAAAGCCACACGAGTCCCCTGCAGTGAAACACGCATGTGTCTATGTTCGTTTTACATTTGGAACAAAACACAGTTTGATCAAACTGAATTACTGGCACTTGACAATTGTACTGTGATTACAGGCCCCACTGTGGAGGGATCTATACGCTGAAATCATGCATCCAGTTTTAAATAGTGACGTTACGCCTGTGCAAATAATCTAAATGCATCTTTTTCTGCCACAGGATGAGAAACATCAACTGGCAGTGCCTTGATTTTGTGATGTGCAAAGCATTATGGATACATGTCAGATCTGAGTGTATGCAGCGTGTCACTGTGCAATGCTCATTCTCATCAATGAGTCTGATATGATGCAACGCAACAGCTGATACAACGACTGATATGTTGGTCATAATGTCATAAGATATCTTACGAACTGTTGTGCATACATTTTCCTAAGATATCACATTATGACATTCGACATTATGACCGACATATCAGCCGTTGTATCAGCTGTTTTCAGGGCCGGATCGATGCACATGCTGAGGGCCTCCTTCCCACTGGGGCCCCAGACAGAGCGGTAAAGGACACCAACTGCCCAAACAATTAAAATATTTTAAAATATATGTTAACATTTAATGTAGGCTACATTAAATAATGTTTAACATATATTTTCAAATATTTAAAAAAATATATCCAAATCCAATCTAAAACTTAATTTCAGTGTTTATATATTTATTCTTTTATTTTGTTTTGTTAGCACCAATGTGTGGCAAAATAATGAATAAATAAAAAATAAATAAATAAATAAATATAAATTAAATTTATAATAAAGGGCTTTACTTTCCGCTATATTTAAATGACTAACAAATGCAAAAATAGATACCTAACAAAATGAATGAGCATAATTATTTACCAAATTATATATCAAAATGTGTGTGTGGGGGGGGCTGCCGAAAAATACAGTCTTCTTAATGTAATCTGTCCATTTAATCCGACCCTGGCTGTTTTCCGCCCGTTTTAAACACATGAGGGTCACGGTTTTAAACACGATTAAGACCACATTTTGCCATGATGACACACACATACACACACATGCATGCACACGCACATACGCATGCACACACTCACGCATGCACGCATGCACGCGCGCACACACGCACGCATGCACGCACATACGCATGCACGCCACCAGTCTGTGGCTGGTAACAAAAACACCATAAAGTAACACTCAGAAATGCTGTAGTTGATGACTGTCATATATAGAAAGGAAAAGCGGCTCAACAATAAAGTGGTTGGGCAATAGTAAGAGTGTGTTTGTGTTTTGGCTGAGCTCTGCAGGTATCAACTCTGCACAGTATTCATGTTTACAAGACTCCATGTGTTTGATAGCTCTCCTTTACCTCCTGCACTTTCAGTCGAGTCAATTTCCTGTTTGTCAATAAACTTTAATCACTGTTAAAGTAATGCACTGAAATTGTAATTGTGCTTTTTAAGTTTGCAAGTTTACTTATGAAAAAAAAGTGTGTGTCCTCAGAGTTTAAATGGTTTCCATTTAGTCTATAATTTGAAACACAAAGAGTAGAGCTCCTCTTAATTTAGAAACAAATAATTGGTCCCATTTACATGGTTATTCAGAACGTGCAGAACAAATATAATACATTAACACAAAAGGTGAAGAAATTGCAGAGGCTCACAGCAAAGCTAATGAACCAGCAGTGCAAACAATTAGATTGTTATTTCTATTTTACAAACAGTCAAACCACACGTTCAGTTTTTTTCACAGTGTTTCTTTAAACTTTTTTAAGTGGCTCACTCTGTGTGTGTGTGAGTGTGTGGGTGTGTGTGAGAGAGAGAGAGAGAG
>JAOVVB010224467.1:0-10501 GCA_028570985.1 Heterobranchus longifilis
TTATAAGAGTTGGTTTATGGATTTCACTGTGTATTATGCTTTTCATCTAATTTTTGTTATTTGGTTTTATTATGTCTTGTTCCTTACATGTTCGAAATAAACATTTCAATCAATGAAATCAATCAATATGCATTGGTCACTGTGTCTGTGTCTGTGTATTTAGAGAAGTGTGCTTGGGACGGAAAGCTTTGGAAACCGGGATTACGTTAAAAAAATAAATCCGGGTGGGGTGGAACTGCGCTGTGGCGGAGTGTAGTAACTGTGACCTCACTGAGCAGCACACAGGTGGGAATAAACAACAAGTAGCTTTACAGTAAAGTAGGATGATGATTAAAAGGAGTGTGCATACTCAGCAGACTTTCCCTGGATCTATAAAACGTTTTTTAAGCACTGGCAACAAACAATGGAAAAAAAACATTTGAAACTAGCTCCTTCTCATAGATATGCGATGTAATATCTCTCTGCGTCTCGCTCACTCATACAAACACAGACACACACACCCCTCCCTCCCTCTTCTCCTTACATCTGTCGTTCATCTTGGCCACTACAGAAGGAGGGAGGGGGGGGAGAGAGAGAACGAGAGGAAACAAAAAGAGGAAGAGAGGGGGAAAGGGGGTTAGTGTTTACAAGGCTTACCCACCCCCATCTCCCTCTCTACCTCTCTGTACTCGTTCTTTCTATCCCCTAGTGTACAAATATTATCTGAGTTAAAATGCACAGGAAAAAATATCAACACCGATACCATCATTTACTGATGCATTTACTACTATTGAGAGATTAGGCACAACCCTGTGTCTAGGCCGCAAGCGTGTGACGCGTTTTTTTTACTTGCATGTTGCAGATACGCTCTCATTTTAATCTCACGGACGTAACTTTTATTTACACTTCAATAATACGTGCGGAAATGTGTGGTTGATGCCCAATAAAACACTACTACTTTACTACATTAACGTTATTTAAACTTTATTATCTTTATTTTCTTGTTATCTGACCTCGTTCTTCGGTTTTTTTCTTTCTGATGGCATGTTTTCTTCTTTATTGCTGTTTATTTATTGATTCTGTATTGCGTAATCCTCATCTTAATGTGTAAAGCACATAAAAATCATCCTCTCTCAAACATTCTCAAAGCCTATCCACCTTATTCTCGGGGGTGCTACTATAGAAATGATTATGTGTGTAACTTCTGGTGAGTTAGCGGAAGTAGCAGTCCCGTGGCTAACCATGGTGGCTAACTGCCAACAGCGAAAGTAATTTGCCACCAATTGATCACATACTGCATTATTTTGTTTTTGAAAACAGATATGGATGTTTGAAGTGGGGTCATATGATGTATTTATCCATAGTCTGTGACTAATCCATAGTCAGGATTCACGGCACGGAAGCCAACGTTAAGCTAACGTTAGATACCTAAAAAAAAAGGCTCACTAAAACAAATCAACATCTGATTAGGCTCGGACCAGACGGAGCCGGTACAGACAGTGTCGCATGAACGCCGTCGCCACACGAGCGTGACGCTAACGTGACGTTTGCGGTCTAGATACGGGGTAAGATGTTGTTTATAGTCACGGGGTGAAGTTAAAAAGGTAGGCTCAGAATTTACATCTTGGGGCAGATTACGTATCTGCCACAGATAGCAGCTGCCTTGAATGTTCCTTTTCATTTCACTTAATACTCCATGACTACAGTGAGCACACGTCAGCAACGCATCAGACATAAACTGAGTTATGACCAAACTACAATAGAAGAAGCATCATAATGTGCTGGGGGATTTAGTTGTAATATAATTTGTGAATATAATAAGAAAGTATGTGCTACACTGCTCAACTCAAAGAGACGGAGCAGCGGATCATCTCGGACTTTGAGGATTACATGAATAAAAAGGAGCTACATCAAATTATGGAGTGGTAAACTCAGGCAATTCCATGATAGTGATAGTTTGATGTTTCATTTCAAACGTACTGGGAAAGCGGTGTTAAAAGTGTTACAATTTAATAGCTGCTAATGAGACTTAACAGTGGAATTTGTGCTTTTTCATTGGTGCGAATCGACGGTGACTGACGACAAACACCTGGTGAATATGACATCATTACGTGATACTTCCAGACCATAAGGATCGCCCTAAACACAACACTGGGATACACGAGTTGTGTCCCCCAGTTTTGCTACTTGTCGAACACATCTGGAAGGGTGTTTGGAAAGAGAGACCCTTGATGATGTATCCGGCAGCCCTTGCTTTTCGGCCCAAAGTGAACTTTACATTTTCTTTTGATAAATACGAGTAGTGTCAGTCCCACTCACCAAATATGCCACTGTTGTAAAGGAAACTAATTTGATCCAGCTCCAGAGACGCAGAAATTAGCCGATCAATCATCATCATCACTGACAAGTGTTACAAGAGTAACGTGTTTGTTTTTTTTTCCTCCCTAACTACTGTTGGATGCCCTTGAAACCGGAGTGGACAACTCCGTCGATCCCTAACAAACACACCACTTTTAAGAGCTTTCTGTCAGCTAAACAGTTGTCTTCAAATACTTTATCAACTAAAACTGCCTTTAAAACCAAAATTAAATGATAATTTGTGTGGAAAATGCACCGTTTTGTGCATTTAAACCTAAAATGGTGTGCGTGGAAAGGTGGAGTGACCTCATTTTTCGGGGTCATGAGCAGAAGGGGCTGAGAACCAGCCGTCTACAGGGTGTGCTGTGGTGCCCCTGCTTGCTCACCTTCTCTCTTCATGCCCATGGCCAGGCACTTCTGGTAGCGGCAGTACTGGCAGCGGTTCCTCTGTCTCTTATCCACCATACAGTCTTTATTGTCCCGACAGGTGTAGGTCAAGTCTTTGCGCACCGTGCGCTTGAAGAAGCCTTTACAGCCCTCGCAGCTGTAGACGCCGTAGTGCTTACCTGTGAGGGCGCGGGGAGGAGGGAGGAAAAGAGCCAAAAGGAGTAAGACACGAGGGACGGCAATTTGTTGCAGAAATGTTAAAGAATCTCAGGTAGGGATGCACCGATTGTGAAATTCTGGGCCGATACCGATGTTTAAAATTTGACCGATAACCGACGCCGATGTTTTTGTCTTATTTATTTATTCACAAATTCAATTATACAAACAACTTTTAATATAACCCTCTTTCTCATGAAAAAGATTGTTTTTTTTTGGAAAAATAACTGCTTCAAAAGTGTTTTTAACCTTTTAACACAATATTTAGTAGAGCTGTCCTCGATTCAAGAAATTCTTGGTCGACTAACACTCAGCGATTTTGCCGACTAATCGATTAGTTGATTGAATCGATGGATCTGTGGTTTCTCCACCAAGAATTTTTCTTATGCTTGTGGAAGACTTAGCTGTGCATATTTGGTGGATTGGAAAATTTTTCCAATTAAAATGATTCAATTTCACATCATTTTGGACCATTATTATTACCACATCTGTGTAAAAAAATAAGATAATAAACACCCAAAAAGCTTAAACCTTTTTTCTTAGGTGCTGCCCAAAACGGCTTGAGTGCTGCACCTCAGCCTAATAAGTTTGCTCATAAGTTTCTTGGAAATAAGTCATTCAGCATGAAAAAAGCATAAAAAATGACTAATCAACTAAAGAAATCTTAGTCGATTGAGACCAAAACAACCGATTAGTCGACTAATCGATGAAGAGGGGGCAGCCTTAGCATTTAGCCAGCGCAAAATTGATGCAACACAACAGATAAAGATCGGCCACTGCCATCTGTGAATGTCATATTATTCGCCGATTGCAGTCAACAAGGATGTTCGGCCGATACATCGGTGCATCCCTAATCTCAGGGCCTCTAAATATGTTTTACAGTGTTCGGCCCCAACGCAAAGACAAGGCACAGAGAATAGGAGTTGTATTTAAGGTGTCTAGTCACCAGAGGATCTGTCTCCGCAGATGGAACAAAGGCGTTTCTGGGAAAGCATCGGCCCTGGGCTGTGGGACGACAGCTGCTTCAAGCCCAGCGGAGGTTTCACGTCGTCGGAGCTGCTCACTGCGTGGAGCCCCGACATGGACACTGTTGAGTTGATCTGAAAGAACGACAGAGGAGAAGGTGAACACAAGGATGACGAGGAGGTTATTCCTTTCGACGTGGTTAACACGGTCATCAATCACACAGAAAACACCACGGTGAGAGGCAAGCGCATAGCCCTTGTTTTTACTGTTTTTTTTGGCTCCTCCTTTTCTCTGAGTCCTGCCTCGCCTCTTATATTTCTCTGTAGATCTGTAGTAGAATATGTATGGTCCCATGGCAAAGAAAGACATATAATAACAGACATTACATCAACAATTCTGTGATCAAGGACAAAGTATTGAATTAAAGACAGACAGCAATCTCTTTTATCTGAATATGCATTAATGTCAAACATAAAAAGTGTGATTTGATATTTTATTGTATCACAGCAGGACGTGGATTAAGTTTGGTTGTAGTCTCGTTTGAATTTCCTTAAATCAATCACAATCATCCTGCGACGGACGGTGCTTCTGCAAAACAGCGGTGGAACACCGACACGAAAATGTTGTAAAAATATTCTTTGTAGATCTTTACAATCATTTACTGAAAAAAAACAGAGCAGGCCTGCCTTAGTGCACGATCCAAATCTTTAAAACTTGTAATTTTCAGCGTGTAAGTTGATAGCTTGGAGGGTGTTGCGATTGTTTCCCGTAGCGACGGGACTTTAAGAACGGGGAACACGGACTTCCTGTCTCCGCTCAGGTTGTGCAAAAAAGACGTGAGGCTTTATCCGGGCACTGTTCACCTGGTAAGCTAGACTAATTTGATTGTAGCGAACAACAATCAAGATTATCTTAGAAATTGTCCATAACCCAACTTAAATATGTGATTACTTTGTAATTTCTGAAAATTATAGCCTGACATCTTTCAAGTTGCTAATGCACATTTCTTGATGTTCTTAAACTGTGTATATTCTCCAGCCAAAAAACAAATTAAAAGTTAAGAAAAATGGTATTGACACTGTAAATCCTACACAATGGCTGGATCTTGCAACTGTACTAAAACACGTAAAACAGAGACAAATCTGACCTGTGCTGGAACAGGAAAGCAACTGCATGGACAGAAATGCATGTGCAAAGAATATCCCTGAAGTACAACAGTCCTCGCTTACCTGCGGGCTGCTAATGGGGCCGTAGCCCACCGACGGCGTGCCGGGTAAGCAGGGCGAGCCCAGTGAAGAGCTGATGACGGAGAAGGGGGAGCCGATGCTACTGATGGGGCTGTTGACCCCGGTGGTGGTGATGGGAGGCAGGGAGGTCATGGAAGCTGCAGCTGAGGGAACCAGCGGAGGCGAGCGCTGGCCCGATGGAGGGGAGGACACAGACGAACTGTCTGGGCTGCGGGAATCTGATAAGAGACAGCAAGAGGGAGAATAGCAAATGGAATCATTAATGAAAATAATGTGTTGCAAAAAAGGTTTATTAATAGAGGTGATACAGGGAGCACTGACGCAGGGTTGCACAGCGGAAAACAACTTTCGGTCAGTCGTCTTTTTCCGTGTCTCATCATGCATTTGTGCACGCACACAGATAGAAGATAAGATACACATAGATAAACATACTTACTCAGAAGGACTGCGTGCATGCATGTGCGCACATGCACACGTAAAATTGTGCATGTGTGTGTGCATAATTTTGCACACACGTGTGTGTGTGTGTGTATGGTTTTCCCTAATTCTTTGCGATATGCATGCTGCCGCGAGTTGCGAGATGTGCAATCAAGAGGAAGACATTTATTTCAATTTCTTGAAGGCTTTTTTGGCTCTGAATCTGGTAGAATTTTGGTCTGGTTTTATGATGGCATTTTTTTTGTTATTTATGCCGTGTTTTGTATTGTGTTGGCATTCTTCTGCAGCTGGCTGTTTGCTGCATTTTCACTGCTCCGGGCTGTGTACTTGGTTGTCGTCTGATCTAATCTATTTTTCTTGCCTCAAACACACTGGAAAGAAATCAACCAATCATGTGCTCACACAAATCACCTGCTGTGGCCCATGGAGGACAGTGCTTGCACAAACCATGTAAATGCTTATCAAGTCAACAAATACAAGGAATCATGCTTTTAAATACTGAGGATCTGGCTGGGCAATATATGGACATTTTATCGATATTGTGATATGAGACTAGATATCGTCTTAGATTTTGGATATCATAATAAGTGTTTTGATGATTTAAAAGGCTGCATTACTGGAAAGTGAGGTCATTTTCTGAACTTACCAGACTGTTCTAGCTGTTCTATTATTTGCCTTTACCCATATAGTCATTATATCCACATTACTGATGATTATTTATCCAAAATACTGCAAATATTTTGTGAAAGCACCGATAGACCAACCCTACAATGTCGTCGCAGTATCGATATCGAGGTATTTGGTCAAAAAATATTGTGTTGTTTGATTTTCTCCATATCACCCAGCCCTAACTGAGGACATTTCTTTTCTCTTCATTTTTAATTTGAGGTATTTTCCCCTCACAAGACTCCACCAATGTCTGACACTCATGTCTGCCACACATTTCACCAAGCTCTCTGAATAAGCACTTGTAAGGAATACTACTGACTTCAAGGTGCATATAGTGAGATGTGTGAAGAGTCCTGTGTGGCCAAACAAGTTGAGCACAGCACAAACACTGGCATGGTTTCCCATGGTTAAAAGGCTACTGGTGTTACACATTATCAGCGTTGTGTTGATACATTGCTCTCATGTTACTGTATGGTATTTTGGATAAAGGTGAATAAACACCGGGCCCAACAGTGAACTCTATACTTTCCTTAGAGCACAGCAAGCTTTAGGTAACAAACGTCATCAAGACAGTCATCGTAATACAGTATTAAAACGCACTTTGCTTTAGAGAAATGGGGTTCAAATGATTGCACACTCTGGAAGACAGGGGGTCTATAGGTCAACTGTCCCAGCTGTAAGGCATGTGCCAATATTTTATCTGGATAAGTGTTTGATTCATCATAACCCATATCTTCCATATGCCTCTATTTACAACAGCCATGATAACAAAATGTGTAATTTGCAAAGTTGTAGCTGATATCAACATTAGAGTCCATGCAATTTTTGCTTGACATGCATGTTGTTGCATTGCTGAAAACAAAATCTGTGCAGTTACTTACTCACCTCTACTGTCTCCCATGATGGTGGTTGGGGCACAGGGGCTGGCTGGCAGATACACGCCGACGTGCTTCCGTCTCAAACAGCCCGCTATCAAACTCTAGACCGCGGACTGAGGCCCGGGCCGGAGTTGTTTTGGGAAACCAAAAACGGGTCTGAAATTCCAATACAAGAGAGAGCTCTGCATAAGATAATGATGTGGCACAGATAATGCACATTTGGTCATACAATTGTAAAACAAAACAAATACCCCTCAGTCCATTGCAAGGTTATGAGCTGTCTGAATGCTTGTCAATAGAAATATTTGTGTATCTGATGCATTTTTGGCATTTGCTGTTAACGTTACAACAGGATTTTGCAAAACAGTCAGCTGCTAAACTGATGCCTGTGCAAATACACTAGAATATGTATTAAATAAGAAACAACAGACTGATAACCAAACACTGACTATGTTAACTTGGTTGAATGCAGTAAATAAAACGTCCCATTCCATTATATAGATGGAGCCCAGACAGATGGCAACAAACCACAGTTCTTGCAAGCTAACGTTAGCCACCGCTAGCTCGTGAGCTAGCTAACGTTACCAGCTAGCACCGTAAAGCCAAGTGGCTTGTGTTAGCTGCCCTCCTTGGATATACATTGTATTGTTATCACACATGTCATCGCGGTGTTCGAGGCAAACACGTCTTTAAATCATGCTATGTCTGGTATACGTTGGCAAAACAACCTAAGCGCTAACTACGGTTAGCCACATAACCTAGCTAGCAAGCTAGTTAGCCCGAATGCACCGGAGAGCTAGACAGCTAAGAACAGACCAGTTTAGTACTCGTTGTCTCGCCTATATCTCACCCCCCTAGACACAAACTAGCTAACTGTGGTAAATACATATTGAGTGCAAATAAATACGGATTACTGACGGTTTAGCGGCGCAGCTTCTTCGCATGAAAAGATGTGGCGACTAGGCCCCGTGTGTGTCTGTTTCTCCCCCCACTTTGCCTCGTAGTCAACCCTCCCTCCCCCTGCAACGATGAAAACATGATGATGGTGGAGGATTTGGCTTAGTGCTCTCTTACAGTTGAACATTGGCTCGGGAATCACTGCAAAACATTGCAGCCCGGCTTCTTAAGGCAGGAGTGGTGTTGTGTGGTCATGTTGCGTCTCACATGTCACTGGTGAGGGAGACGCAGCCAGTGCACGAGGTCAAGAGGTCAAGACAAGTTCATCTCAGTATGTGTCATTTGCTGAAAAGGTTATTGGAGGGCATCGGTGGACCTGCTGCAGATGGAAAACAAACCAGTGTTACAATCCTGCAGATATATGATCTCCTCATCTTCTATTTTCAAATCAATTATGCTGATATGTTTCTATGCTTTTGCAGGAGCAGCATGCGTGTACAGTAGGCTGCAGCAGACTGATGTCTGGATGATGAGGGATCCAATAACTGCAAAGGTCAGAGCCTCATTTTTCTTTGAGGCAATATCAAGCAAAAGCCACATATGGGAAATGCATTGCATTTGCACTACAGTCACATATGGGTTTATGTTTACCTCAAATCTACCTTTCATTCACTGTAAACATAGATGCATTGGTCTCATAACCAGTAGGAAACATTATTGACAATTTCTATCATCAGCATCCACATTACAATTATTGTATGTGTATAAAAGCCACTTAATTTATATATATATATATATATATATATATATGTGTGTGTGTGTGTGTGTGTTCTATATATGCATACATACAAAAGTGCAGTTGAAATGCATTGTAGTGCAGATCAGATTAGACAGGTGTTTGGCAGTGCCTTTTTTAATCAATCTATAAGGAATTTCTGTTAAACTGACAGCAGATTGTCCTTACACACAAAAATATATCGGCATATTGAGCTGAGATGTATTCATTTTAAGGATGCTGGCAGTGTATAGCACATCACTAATGATGATTACAATAATAATCAAAAACATTATCAAGCAGTGTACGCCCACTGTTTTGCCTTGTTTTGAAAATGTGTGATGCTTTATCACCCTCAAGGGGGCAAAAATGGCATTACACAAAACTCATGGACACTTGTGTTTCTGGAACTATTATATAAATGCAATCGCTATATAAATGCACCATTTTATCTAAATAATCAGGCAGGTTTGTGGAAAGTTTGTTTTTATTTTACATTATGATATTGATACAGACAGGCACAGGGTATAATGATCACTAAACTATTATAATAATGTGTTTTTTAAAAAGTTGTATACATTTATCTGATAACTTGGTAGAAATACCCATGCATGTTACACTTATTGGCTTTTGTAATTCATGAAGCGTTTTTTTTCTCATAACTTTATAAGAGTAAGCAGCATCAATTTTTCATGAACTCAGAAGCAGACTCAACTGTCTCCTAAAAGTTCAATGTGACAATTAGCTGCAGAGGAAAAAACACACACCAAAACACCATCTTTGCATAATTTTTTTTTTACCTCTAATATGACAGCAATATTGATGGTTACACACACATTACGCTACATTACAATAGTTGAGAGCCACTGAGATTGTGCAATATTGTGAATGATTTCATTTCTTTGTTTTCTCTCTCATGTTTCCCAGCATTTGGACACATTTGTGATTATTTTGTGCTCTGTTCTCCTGCACACTGAATTTAAAACCAATCTTGTTTGGTATCATTATATCCTGTTACACTGTTATAAAATATCTATATAAAACTGCACACTAATCTCCCAATATGCGCATAAACACCCTCAAATTAAATCTGAAAGTCATCCCTGCTCATACTGAGTGTTTTATTTCAAATCCAATGAGCTGGAATACAGAGACAAAGCAACACAAAATATGTCACTGTCCAAATATTTTAACCTGCACTGTATGTAGCCTGCGTGTGTGTGACTACGTGTGTGTGAGTGCTGCGTGAGGGATTAGCCTCAGTGTGTGTCCACCAGTGATTAGCCTGGTCAGTGGGCCTGTTGTGCATTCACTCAGGCCATTAGCATATTAATGCAGCCTCGCTCTTGATCTCCCTCCCTCGCTCTCTCTCCCGCTCTCGCCCTCCCTCGCTCTTTCTCTTTCTCTATACATATTTCCCAGAATGAGTTGTCGCTTCCTGCAGCTTCAATCTATAAATATCACCAATTTACGCCACTCGTGCTGTGAAGCAGTGGACTATTTCGCCACACAAAATATCAAGGTGCCACGGTCTTCTTTTCCCTCCAAAAATGTCCTCCTCTCTCTCTGTCCCCCCCCCTCCCTCCCCTCTCTCCCTGTCAGATCTTTGCCTTCTTTTTCATCCCGCTCACCGTCTCTCTCTCTCTCTCTCTCTCTCTTTCTCTCTCTCTGTCTCTCTCTCTCTGTCTGTC
>JAOVVB010224498.1:0-10500 GCA_028570985.1 Heterobranchus longifilis
TCAGACTGCAGATGAACAACTTTATACCCAACACTCACTCTAATGAAGACACAAAGAGAACATTTACTCACAGAGCAGATAGATAGATAGATAGACAAACTACATGCAGTTACCTACATGGCATACACTAATCAGCCATAACATTACAACATAAGACATGCCCAATATTATATGCGTTTCCCTTGTGTCACCGGGGCAGCATGATTCCACAAGAACTCTGGGGTGAGCTGTAATGTCCGGCAGTGGGAAGTTTGCAGCAGATCCGTTGGCTGCTCTGGGTTGTAGGCTGGGGCCTTCATGGATTGGACAGGTTTGTCCTGTGCATTCCAAGGACACCTGATCGGTTTAAATTACAATAAATGTGTAATAAGTGTAAATTACAATTGTGTGTAGCATTAGTTTATTGTCAAATCAACACTGAAGATTTTTTTTATTTTTTTTTTACATTCTCTGGAGTAAAAACATATTTCCTCCAGTAGTGTAAAGATACTTATTTGATTTATTTCTAATAATAATACTGATTTATGTCATACATCAAAATTGTAATTAATCTTTGTAAGTACTCATTAAATTCTACATACATTAGCTAAAGCATTTATCATACTTTTATTTTTTATTTATTTTTCTTTTCTTTTGTAGGAACACATCAGGATCATTAAGGTCAATATTGCGAGGAACAACAATCCCAAACCCACAGCCACTGCTATTATTCCACCGCTGTATTTAGAACCTGAGACTGAAGACAAAAAAAAAGCAGAATTTGCATTGAACACTGTGTTGTTTAAAGGAAAATAAAATAAAAATAAATTCTCACAGATTTCTTACCTCTGACTGAAACCCAGCTTTTAGGTGATTGTCTCCATTGGTGGCTACAGTGGTAGAAACCTTGATGGGACTTTGAGACCTTATCGATGATCATCTCTCCTGTAGTCTGTGTCTGGAGAACTGATCCATCTTTATAGAAATCAGCTCGGAGGTTTGAGGACTTTGTTTTGCGATATAAACAGCGTAGAGTCAGAGGATGTCCCTCAGTCACAGGATGGACAGGAGTGTCCAGGATCACATCACCATCTAGAACACACAGAAGCACATTTACATCTTGATATGATTCCAGGCAGGAAATCCATACAATACACTGTGTGGATAATACAAATAAAAGTTTTTTTTTTTATTTTTATTATTAATCTACATATAATTTAAAATTCACAAGTCATGTGGTGTCTGCAGAAACCTATATAATGGAATCATAATGGCATCAATAAAGTACATATACTGGTATCAGATATGAATTTGCAGGTATAAAACGCATAACAGGTACATTGGAACCTTGGATTGCGAGCATAATTCTATATAATAAATAAGAAGAAATAATGGAAACTCAGATGATTCATTCCACAGCCCAACAATATATATACATAAAAATAATTAATATAAAATATAAAGTAAAGATAAATCAAATTTACCTGCACTTTACCTTTTAAAAAAAGTACAAATAAATCCCGACAGATAAGTGTTTCCGTTAGTTAGTGCGCGCACGCGCTGTGTATGTGTCTTTGTGTGGGCATGCGGTGTGTATATGTGTGTGTGTGTGTGTGAAGATAAAGTAAGAGGAGAGGAGGAATGAGACCCTCTCCTCTTTCGACTCTCATCTTACACAATAACACCTCTCTTATTTGTGAAGAGGAAGGACTACTGTGTGGAACGACTTTCTCACACACACACACACACACACACACACACACACACACATACTGTACATTAATGGAAACACTGCCTCATTGGCACAAAAAACATATATACACAATAGATTATACATAAAACACTACATGAAGACTCACAATGCACTGTGATGTTGACAGGATTACTGGTTTCCCCAATATCTGACCCACACCAGTAAACTCCAGTGTAGGATGTGTTGAGGGAGCTGATTATACATGTAGATCCTGTAACTGATCCCCACCGTGGACAATCTGACACTCCTCCATTGTGAGTGTATCGTCTTATTGTCCATCCAGTAGAGTTACTCTGGTCCTCACAGCTCAGTGAGAGAGAGTCACCAGTAAAGTGTTGAGTTCTGCTGGGATTGATGATCAGAGAGACTGGAGGAGATTCACCTTAAATATAGAAGAGAGACATATAAATAAAAATGAATGGAGAAGACAGATGAAGCAGGGTACTGGAGTGATTGATTATTCTTCTCCCCACTCCACTCATTTATTTATACTATACTATTGGGACAGCAGGGCTATGACCTGCATACCCAAACAAAGCCAGACACCTTGTTTAGACAGCACCATGCTGCTGAACTCACAGCTCCTCATCAGCACAATGAATTATGTGGACAGCAACACTATACACACTCACAGGGTAGGCTTAGGAAATACAGAATAAGGAATGACTAAGGAATTATCATTTATCCTCACAGAGAATAAGACAATAGCCCATATATTGTGATCTATCCATGACACAGAGCATGACATTACTAAAACTTTCTCCATTTGAGGCTACTTATTTACAAACTGTGGTTCTTTCTAGATGTCTAACTTGGCTAAGATGCCACTGCTGACCTTAAGTCTGTGCAGCCACCCAACAGCTCCACCCCATGCATCTCCAAACTACCTTATGATTGTCCTTGACAAAGAGCCATATACTTTTTTTTTTTTTTTGGGTGGAATGACTAGGATGGACATGATTCATCTCTACTTTAGACCTGTCTAAATTTTCCTATCAGGTTTTTCTGACTCCAATAGCCAAAATCAGTACTGCCTTCAGCAGCATAAACACCCAGTACAGTAAAAGTTTCTTTTCTTCAGCTTTCACGGGATGTCAGACACATTACAATGATTAGCAGACATGGTCCTGTGTCACCACGATATATACACCATGTGTATGTTGACATACACTTCTGAATATTTGCCAACCATCTACATCAACTTGAGATAACTTTGCAAACTTAGGAAGGCTTAGGAGGCTAATGGTGATCTGAGAAAGGGACATTTGGGGCTGACCATAGGTCAAGGATTCCTCCAACCCCAAGAGAAAAAGGTAAACTATAGCCATACTCATCCTACAGCAAATAAACCTCTATGTGCATTCCTGGGGCTGAAGGTGTATTAAAATGCTTTGTATTCAACTTCCTGTCTGTTGCAGCCCTTATCTCTTACTTGACCAGGGAGATCGCCTCTTCCTGGTCCACACCAGTGCTGTCCCAGGAGTTTAAAGGTGAAGAACATTCACTCCTTAGTGTGAGCCAGAAACTAATCCCTGCAGAGCAAAAGTAACCCCTGACATGGTCATGTGTCACCTCCATCATCTGACTGGTCATCACTTCACAATGAGCATCACATCAACTATGAGCTCAGAGCTGAGGGGAAAGGGTACTGTGATGGCTCTGCTGCAGCATACAGTACATACTGCTACTGCCTGTTTATTCTTAAATGAAGATCTACATTCTTCTCCCCACTCACTTTCATTCTATTTGCAACAGAAAGTAAATTAAAAGATTACTTCATTTCTGCACTATATTCTGGAGTTTTCTGTCTGTGTTTCTGCCTCACACCCTTGAACCCTCTACAATAATATAGGCCTACATATTTGCTTGCAGAATGCTTTGCTTTCTCCGCCTGTCGCCAGCCATGTGCCCGCATGCCAGCTGGACACTGCCACTGGACCTGCATGTGCGAATCTTCACTTCTTCTTTCCCCCTTTTTCCCTTCCTCCCTCTTTTAAAACTTTCCCTAACCTATTTATCTTAAATAAATGACTCTTCCTTCCTCCTTTAAAACTTTCCATACCCTATTTATCTTAAATAAATGACCCTTTTTTCATACGCCTCATGTCCTTGTGTCGGTGGTGCCACCCGTGCATAAAGGGTCGAACCCGTTACACATATTACAGTGATTTTATCCTGTACAGCTATTTAATTAATTAATACAGTAAATGCACAAATTGCACACACACACACACACACACAGACACTCAACCTTAAAAGAAAAACAAAAAACAAAAACAACAAACTCTACATTGTTTAAAAAATAATAGATGACACCAAATCCTTTTTTTTTTTTTTTTTTTTTTGTAATTGTAATGCAGAAGTTCAGACTCCTGTGAAAAAGAAGGGAAGTCTCCTAACCCCACATAAGCTTGCAAACACAATGACAATTTTCCTTAGAACAACAGCAATCCCTGTAGCTGTATGGTTCCCTTCTGTATAACTACTAATACCCAATCTAGTCCAGTAGGTGGTGGTAATGTACCAAACAGTTGGTCTTCAAAAAAAAAAAAAAACGTAAAAAGCTTGTCAAATGTCAATGGAACTACGAGGTTATCACCTCCATTTTCTATGTTGTAAATCTTAAAGGATATACCTTTTTACATTTTTTTTTTGTTAAGTAACATTTTTTTAACATTTTGAACATTCTGGAATGACAAGGCATTGTGATACTCTCACTCACTCATTGTCTATACCGCTTTATCCTGTATTCAGGGTCGCGGGGACCTGGAGACTCTCCCAGGAGGCTTAGGGCACGAGGCAGGGTACACCCAATCCATCACAGGGCACACACACATACACACATTCACACGCTACGGGCAATTTGGGAACGCCAATTAGCCTAACCTACATGTCTTTTGGCTGTGGAAGGAATCCGCAGTACCCGGAGGAAACCCACCAAGCACGGGGAGAACATGCAAACAGAGATGGGAATCGAACCCAGACCCTGAAGATGAAAGGCGACAGTGCTAACCACTACACCACCGTGCCGCCTAGAATTTTGATAATAAATAAATATTTTTCCTACCATTTAAAACATATGGGCATACCTGTTGCTTTAATCTTGACAGGATCACTGCGCTCTGTAAGGTATATGTGGTGGTAGGAGTAATACTGGTGGTAGGTTGTCCTGTGTGCACAACACTGGTACTCTGTTTCTCCTGCATTATCGACTGCAACTGTAAGTGTGTTTGTGTCTGCTTGTTTAAAGTTCTGAAGCTGTAACTGCTGATTATTTCTGTACCAGAGAAACCTCCATCCAGTAGACTGCTGCAGCTCACAACTCAGAGTGATGGTGTCTCCACCGTAGATAGAGCTCTCAAGACTCACTCTTAGGGTTGGTTTGGGTTTTGCTGTTGATATAAAATTATAAAGTAGTTAGAGTTTATTTTTACTTCACCACATAGGCAGAAGATTCACAGTGCTTTAACATATGCTTTGTGGCTAAAACCAATATGTATATTTAATATTCATTACTAGATGGCACAACTGTAGGTTTTAATGTCCATATTCAGGATATTTGATATGTAGCAAAGGATTATGACTTGACTGAAGGGCATTTTTTTTAATTCAGACTATTATTTTATGCATAAATCCTGCATCATCATATGAACATATTTGCATTATATTAAAATCAGTAATAAATAAAAATAAAAAAAAATAAATAAATAAATAAATGACTCTTGCAGTAAAGTAATAACAGAGGACTTGTTTGAACTTAAAAGAACATAATCAACCAGCTAAAAAAAATTCATTAGTATTTTCGATTTATTCCAGTCATGGAAATAAAATGAACCTGTTGATTTAGTAAAGATTTGCATTTTGAATGCATAGCAATTTGAGTATATAAAATATTATGAAATTATATCACATCTGATTTTTGTCTTGAGAACTATTTAAGGGTTTTAAAAGACACAAAGGCAAAAATGAATTATATCAGTATGAATTTTGTATTATTTTGCAAAGGTTAGAAATCTACCACACACACACACACACTCACTTTGGACAGACAGTCCAATATTCCTCCCCATTTGTTAGGTTTGCAAATAAATTGTTTAAATATTTGCAATTTCCTTAGAAAAAAAAAAGATTATAATCAAAAATTATTTTAACAAAAAAATATATATATATTTTTTTTATCTAAGGTTTACTATTTAAATTAGTATGATTTCCCAGAGCAACTGTTATTACCGGCCTTTTTCAAAGTCACTCAAATCCTTATTCTTGCATTTGTTCAAGAATAATTGTTGAAAAATAAATATAGAGAAAGAAACGAAGGGCTAATGTTCCAAAAAATATCACATTGTTTCCATCCAGTCAAAGTTGTGATGACTGGGGAATTGAATTACTGCAATTTAAGATCTTTCCTAACAAAATTCCAACAGCATGTGTCCTACTTCATTAAGAGACAAAAACCCTGGATCATGTAAACACAAGTGTAGCTGATGTTTACAGAGTCACAACCCTCTCCCACAATCTGAATCTCTTATTGTTTCTGCTGCCAAACTAGGCTACTCTCCAGTCATCAGACATATAAAATCTACAATCAGGACTGTTAAAGTCCAGCTGATGAGTCTGACACCATGCTGCAGAAACAGTTCACATACAGACTTTTCTGCACAGGCCAGCACTGTCTCAGTCACCAACACTGATACCCACACTAACTCTGTTCTAGATCACATTAACAGTTGTGTGGATTAGGTGACTACACAAAAAACATCTTAGCATTCTCGAATCATAAGCCCTTGATGAACTGGATGAATGTCCATCTTCTGCTCAAAGCACACAACAAAGTTTTCAGGTTTGGAGACTGGGAGGCTTACAGCATCACCAGGGCCATCACCAGGGCCAACGGTCAATACAGTCAGCCTTTCCAAGCTAGTCTTAAATCTAAAACAACTTGGCATCAGCACACCATTCTATAACTGAACTCTGGATGTCTTTAAAAACATACCACAGTCTGTTTGACTGAAAAACATCACCTACTCCAGTCTCTCTCTATCTCTCCGCACTGGCCTTCCCCAGGTGAAAGTATTGACTTCTTGGTTATATTCCCTTTTCATACATGACTGTATACCTGTCTAGGCCTCCAAAAGCCATATCATGTTTACAGATGACATCATGGTGATAGGCTTGGTCACAGGTAATGATGGCTTACAAGGAGAAGATCATTGCATGATACATGTATCCATGGTGTAAGAGCAATAATCTGTAACTTAACCCTAAGAAGGCAAAGGAGGTGACCATGGATTTTGGATGAGTTGGCAATCACACTCGCACTCAAGCTGTTGTTGAGCATGCACTAAACTTTAAGTCTATTGCAGTCCACATCTCTGAGGATCTTACCAGGTCTTTGAACACTTTGATCTTCATTAGAAAGGGACAACAGTGTCTGTATTTTCTGACTCTCCTTAACAAATACACCATTGCACTGTCTATGTTGTATTGCATCATTCACTATGCATGTTTGCACCATCCATATCTCATGCTGATCATTGCACTACTGTATGTTCCACCTATATTTATTCTGGATATACTGTTTCATATAGACATGCATAGATGTACAGTACATACTGTATGTATATCAAGTTATTCAAGCATGTTATCTTCTTGACATATCTCTGCACAATGTTTGCATAGTTATACAGTACAATCCCATAAATACCACATCCTTCTTATCTACTCTACCTTCTGTACATTAATCACTCTCATCATTCTGTACATATGGAACCATACCATCATTTACTAGATTTATTATTTCTTGTAAACAGGCCACTTATTCACTTCTATATGCTAACGGCATTTCATCGGCTCTGTACTGTACGTGCACTTTTTGCTGATTGATGTTGCAATCTATAGATCCATAAATGTTAAACAGATACAGTAATTGCTGCAAAACCAATAGTACACAGCTTAACAGGAGAGACAAATAATAAAACCCAAAACATACTGCAAAAGCAGCCCAAGACAAAGAAATATATATTTTTTAAAGAGATGAGTTAGTCACTTAACTTAAACCCAACTATGCTATTTTTCACTTACTGAAGGAAGAAAAACTTCCAAACTTGCAGCAAGTGAAGGCAGCTGCAGTAAACCCCTGGAAAAGTACAAAAGAAATGTTCAAGGGTTGGGTTCCACACTTCACAGTCACTGACTGCAAAGTCTTTGCATCCAATTATGAAAATAATCCTAATATTTTTCATTGTATGTTTGTTGAAATTACTTTTTAGCCTGTGACAAAAGGGACTTATACAATTTCTAAGAAGTTAATGCAATTGGTTTTTTGTTAAACCCTCGAGTTAAAGCTAAAAATCTGTACTTAATTACCTCAACTGCTTCATTTCAAATCCACAGTTCTGAACAATTATTCAAATTGTGGCACCATTAAAATGCTTACGCGTATCCATAACCAAGTAATGTAGATGCTACTTCAAAGAACCTGATGATAAATCTTCTGAGAGAAATTGGTAAGAAGCAAAGTGAACATCAATATTAAAATCAGAAATCAGTTACAGACAACTCTTTTCAGCTCAAACTCTTAAAACTAATGTTCCATATTAAATAAACACCCATGGACTCACCTGATACAGCCAGTGTAACCATGTCACTGATCTCTGAGCTCTGAGAGTCACTCCAATGTCCTCTACAGGTATAGTCACCAGAGTCAGAGTATTCAACAGACCAGATTATAAACTCCTGTTTTGTGCTGTCTGTGTAAACTCCATTTCCTGCCTCTGTGGAAAGCGATTCATTATTTTTTTTCCAGCTGTATGTCCACTGAGTGCCTCTTCCTTCATGGAGGTCACATCTAAGTGTGACACACTCTTCACTGAACACATCTGTATCAGGCGTTATGGACACCACAGCTTTGGGAATCCCTATAAAACATTCTATTGTTAATAGACATCACATAAAACCATTCCCATATAACCACAATTTATTTTCTTTAGGCCAAGGATAAATATATGTTTTTGTTACTTTTAAATACTGATGTGTTTAACCTGCTTATGATTTCGAAATCAGCCGCATGAAATGTTTTATTAAGCACCATTTATGTCTGATGCTATCAAGTGCTGTTGTCATTAAATTGTGGTGTTTTACATATTAAAGCAGTTAAGCAGAGCAAAATTGCTTAATAATTTTAATTTATTAAAATCTGAAATTCTATTGTTCTTATTCCATATTTTCTTATGCCATGATTCATTTTAATAGTAATAGTAATTCTTCAAAAACAGTAAATGGATAGCAACATAGTGTGGACCAATTTAATTTTATTTAACTTTTATTAAAGTGTGATCTACATAACAAAAATATGAGGGGCATTCAAATCAAACTGGGACTTTTGATCCTGCAAAATAACTGAACACACTTATGGGAGTAGTAACTTCTATTCATTTCCCTACATAATCCTCTGCCACACTAATGAACTTACAGCCCCAGTGGATTCTCAGCCACCTCGGTCAGGTTTGACATTTATGGACTTAGGGCCTTCTTTAAAACATTTGCACCATTTAAATAATTTACTGTGGCTAAGAGTCTCATTGACATACTGTGCTTGAACCTCTCTGGAAAAATCAACTGGTTTCACACTTTCATCCAGCAGAAATTTCAAGTCCCGGTTTGCCTTAAACACCCCTCGTAATTTATTAATTCATAGCTAGAAAGAAAGTAAAAACCCATATACAATACTCATGAGAAAGTGTTTAACTGAATAATGCACTGGTATTGATACTGGTGTCAGGTTTCAATTTAATTGCTGCACATTCACTGATAATGGTAAAAAAAAACAAAAAAAAACTCAGATGCAAACATCTGATCAAGTGCTACTATATGGTGTAAGCCACGTGTATGTTGTACTAATGCATGGATAACAGAGAAATCTCTTATCATCTATTTTGCTTTATCTAGTATACAGAGTCGCAGAGGGCCTGGAGCCTATCCCAGGAAAATTAGGGCACGAGGCAGGGTACACCCTAGACAGGGTGTCAATCTATTGCAGAGAACATACAAAGACACACACACACACACACACACACACACACACACACTCACATGCTCATTCACACTACAGGCAATTTGGAACGCCAATTAGCCTAATCTGCGTAGGAGAAAACCAGATGAAACCAGAGCACCTGGAGGAAACCCATTAAGCACAGGGAGAACATGTGCACCTGAAACATGGGAATGCTAACCATTAAGCCAGGGTGCCGCCACAGAGAAATCTGAATTATTTTTGTTGTAATAATCAATGACTCGCAGACTGTAAATTGGGTTCTGTGAACTATCAATAAAGAAAATACCACATTTGCTTACAACACAATTGAAAATCCAAAAAAAAAAAAAGAGTACAAGGTCATGGATAGACAATGCAGAAAAAGTGAATGTGGCTATTAAAGCAAATGCAAAGTGCTGTGAACTGTGTGCATATGTGGGTACTCCAAAGTGAGGAACGATGAAGCATCCATGCAGGAAAACTGCTACACAATGTGCACCTCGGTTCTTGGTTTTTACACTCCATGAAGACTCACCGTGCACTGTGATGTTGACAGGATTACTGTTTTCTCCAGATTCAGACCAACACCAGTAAACTCCAGTGTAGGATGTGTAGAGGGAGCTGATATTACATGTAGATCCTGTAACTGATCCCCACCATGAACAATCTAACACTCCCTCACTGTGTGTGTATCGTCTCACTGTCCATCCAGTAGAGTTACTCTGGTCCTCACAGC
>JAOVVB010224528.1:0-10500 GCA_028570985.1 Heterobranchus longifilis
GTTTATTGCTTTATACATGATTTGTGCTGTTTGAAAGTGAACCAGATCAGTGAATTTTAATGTTTTTGATTTTGCTAGTAAAGCACATTAACTAACCACAATTGTGGATTGGCAACCTGGCCAGAGAGAGGTTATTTTGATTTATGAATTATAGTGGTTATAAACCATAGATAAAGCATTTTGTTAACCATCAAAAAGGAAATAAATAAATACATATGTTATCCTGTAAGTATATGCCTTATTCTATTCTATTCTATTCTATTATATTTCATATTGTAAGTCATGAGTTACAGTGGCAGAACTGCAGTCACATAGTGTGTGTGTGTGTGTTTGTGTGTGTTTGTGTGTGTGTGTGTGTGCGCGCGCGCGTGTGTGTGTGTGTGTTTCTGGCCCCTCAGCACTTTGTGTATTGTATGACCAAGGCAAAGGGGCAACCGTGAACACAGAATGAAATGACAAGCCGTCCGTTTCCATAAATGAGATCTGGATGCTATTTGCTGACATTGCCAGACTGAGCAGAGACTAAATATATACATGGTTGGTCAGAGAGTGCAGCGCTAGAAGCATGCAAACACCCGTGTGAGGAGCAGCTGGGAACACACACAGCTTCATTGCATGTGAGCGTATACTGTACAGGCTGAGGCTGAGGCGCCAGGTGTTGCTGCCATCATGTATGTAGACTGTAGAACAGATGAGGACGTTTTGAAACGGAGGAGCACAAATCATTAGTTCAGTTATCTATGGAGGGATCTATGCCATTGTATGTTTTATTGTATTCCCCAGTGTAGATTAACATAGCCCTGCAGTGAGCAGAGGTTTGGGTTCATTTCCCTGTGTAATGTCACAAATACACATTCACAAATATGATTGCTATTAAATTATATTTTAATATTAAAGTCCCAGTGAAACAGAAGTTAGAGCGTCTTTAGCTTCTGAACTGTGATGTTGTCCACAGTGAAACTGAATATTTCAGTGGTGTACAGTTACAATAGGAATTTAAATCAAATCATTCATATTTGATTGGACTTGATTTGATCAGATAAAAAGTGAGTGAGCTTTGAGTTTAGCAGGATACGGAGCCACAGCTCTGTGCCACTAAAAGTTGCAGATTGACCGATGGGTGGATGTCAATTTTTCATATCATCTGGACAAAGAATGACAGCAACACTATTGCTTCTTTTCTTCTGTCTTTTTGGATGTCCCCTTTTCTCAGACACAGTGTCTTGATTGTGAAAATATGAGCTTGAGAGACAGCATATTTGCCCAATGCGCCTGATGTCATGATGGGTGTCAGCGTGCTGTGACTGGACCAGTCAGAACTTCCAGGGAGAGTCAGGTTGATGTTTCCTGACACATGAGTAAGGGCTTAGGACAGGAGCCCAGACCTTTGGCGCTGAATCCACACTGTGCAAAAATTTCCACTCAGACTACTGAGAGTTCCTGCTAACTAAACATACATACAATTAAGCACTGAAGCCTGCAATTGATTTGCACACTAGACTGCTACCCATGTTGCTCCCATCACTATACTCGAGCAATATGTCCTGCTTTTTTTGTAGTTTGATCATGACAGCCAAAAGTGAATTTTAAGCAAACTTTTGAAATGTGGCAAAAAAAAAAGAAATGCAAATTAGGTGGGTTTCCATCAACTGGTTTAGGGTGAATAAACTCTACTCCAGCAGTTTTGTCAGAAGTTGGCGCTATAGGCTGCTCATGGCTGTAATCCGCCAGTTAACAGTAGAAGAAGTAGAGGTTGTGAACCAGAAACAAAACACGTTGCCATGGCCATCTAACCGCATCTATGATAGATAAATGGAGAGAGGTCTTCAGGAGTCGGGTTCAATTGGTCTAGTTTTAATAGTTCTTTCATGTCAGCTAGTATTGGTCATTTTTCATTCTGTCCGGAGACGAAGACACGTTATGGGAATATCCAAGAAGACGCTGACAGCGGAAACAGCTGATCAGTCATGGGAGTTAAATGTTCGCTATGTCAGAACTTATTCAGCAAAAGCTTTCCATATCACACTTAACTCTTTTTCGACAAAAGCAAAAAGCACCTTAAAGCGAACGTAAAAACTTTGTTGCGCATTTGAGGAACTTTGATGGAATTTTGCCATTTCCATCCAGCTTTTTCAGTGCAATACTTCAAAATGTGCATAAAAATACATGAATGCAAACATGACTATTGTCTTAGTGAACAGAAGTGGAACATGGGTTGAAACAATGCACTATTTCTTCTAACCAGGATCAAGGAGATGCTCGTGCACCTGTGCTGGTCAAGAGAACAACCACTACACTGCACCTTTTCCACAAACAGTCAGAGCTTCCTAGGTAGGTGTCAGAAACGACACCGTACAGCCCACTTAACTTGGAACTCAAGCTTTCCTTTTCTCCAGCCGATGCCCCTTTTTGTTCGCTTCTGTGGACAAGTTGTTATTTTCTGACTGGAAGATAGTGTACAGCTCCCCAGGGTCACCAGTGAAAGTGCTGTCAGACTTTGCTTTTGAAAAAATGCACTGTATTTTGTTTCCTTTTATTTCTTTCACTTGCTTTTCAATGTGTACCATAGGATTGCAATCCATATTTTTTTTTTAAATTAATCTGCATTTATCAGATGACTCCAAACTCTAATTGGACCTCAGCTCAGTTAAAAGAAAACCTCTCCAACCTCCTCGGCTATATACTCAGCACCCAAATGCTCATCATGAGGATTATCAGCGATTCTTTTCATCAGGCCAACACTGACTCTTATCTCTACCCCCGGCTCACAGTGCCTCTCTGCGGCATGCAACATGCATAGATTTTCCCACTCACTTCCATCGTGCTGCTTGCACACAGCGACCCAGGCACAAAGATGGCAATCTCCCCGCTGCTGTTCCAAACCTGATCAGCATGGAAATTGCTTCATCTCTATCAAGCTTACGTGCATGCTTTCAAAGTGCCTCTCAGATGCCTATATCTGACCCTGCCGGCCAATCAGGCACAGAGAAAAAAAAAAAGATAAAGTGGTATCATTATTTTTACCTCATTCAGAGACTTCGGCGTGAGACTGCTATTCCCAGCGCATGCGGCAGAAGGACTCCCATTCATTCTAGAAATCCTGTTTTTGTGTGTTGTCCCCCCCTTCCTCTTCCTTGTCCCTTGTCGAAAGAGAGGCAGCAGTCAAAGCATCCCTTTCTTTTATTCTGCCGAGCCAGCTGACACCCGCCTTCATGCCTTGGATGATGGAGATGAAAAAAAAGGAAAGCAAAGAGAGGACACAAGCTCCCAGGATTTATTTTCCTCCCTCTCTCTCTCTCTCTCTCTCCTCTTCTTGCGCGTCAGAGTGGCAGCGATGTATGTGTTTTTGCTCCGTGGTTTCTTCACTTCACCTCTTCTTTCTCTCCCTCCCTCCCTTATCCGTTCTTCGTATCTCTCTGTCCCTCTCTGTTTCTCTCTCTCTCTCTGTGTCCGTGGCTCGTTGGTTCACACAGAAGCAGGCTGCTCCGTCGCGACGCGGCTCTACGCGTGCAGAGACATCTGTGAATGTGCTTATGTTGGGGGACTAGAGTAGCCTCTTAGCAGAGATTGAGACCACCCTCCCCTCCTCCCTTTCCAGAGATGGGCTTTCTAATGGCATGTACCATTAACGCTCGGAGCAGGGTGGGCTGCAGCACTGAAAGGAGAGAGGGGGAGAGAGGGAAAAGGAGGAGGGGGAGTTACTCAGAGAGAGGGAGAGGGGAGCAGAAAGAGAGAGGATGGAGGAGGAGATGGAGAAGAGCTACTGTGGAAGAAGATGTGGCTAAAGACACACAGAGAGAGGGAGAGAGAGAGATATATATTCCTGTTTTTTCTTTGTGTAATAATAATTAACTATGCATAAGTAAGTGACAAAGCTCTACCCTTCTGTGTCAGTTTTCTTTGATGCACACATGACCTCACTGCACAGATCTTCATCCCTGCTAAAGATGTTTAAAGACAACAGCTTGGACATATGCAGAGTCACTGTATAAGACAAGAGCATATGTTGGTTTTGGCAGCGGTGAATTAATTCTGGAAGAGCTGCAATCGTGTCACAGATAAAGCATTCCCTCATGCATGACTGGCTGCACAATAGCACACATGCAGAAAACATATTGTGGAAATTGGGTGGAATTAACCAAATTTTGCATGCACATACGTTTTTTTCTGGATGATAGAACGTCCACAGCGTATATCTCCAGATGCTAGTTTCCGTGATTGGCAGGGAGCACCTCAATGCCAATTCCACCATTCCAACATTTCCATCTCCCTGAAAAAGTGCACCATCTAATTTCAGGCGTGGCTGAATAAAGAGCCTGTCTGCTGTGGAGGTGAGACAGCGTCTGGTGTGAGGATTAAGCTCACCTCCTCTGAGCCCGGAGACCAGACCTGGCTCTCACCGAGGAGCTCGGCCAAGCCAGAGAGACGAGAGGAGGTGCCGGAACACAGAGGTGGCCCTGCTCGGGGAACCACAGTCCTGGACATTATTACACCGTGAAAAACAAGAGCGCTGAGAAAGGGACAGAGAAAAAGACATACTTAACCTGAGTCTATCACATGCATGAAAATGAACAAACTCTACACGTTTGTGTTTTTAATTATGTCTGATACCTCGCAGGCTATTTTTCATCTTGCCCTTATAGGAGGATGACAAAAAGCAGCAGTCAAGGGGGAATTGAAGTCCCTAAATTGCTGTTAAGAGCACAGCCACTAATGTGATGGTGTGTGTGTGTGTGTGTGCGCGCGCGCGCATGTGTGTGTGTGTAAGCCAGCATAACCTGAAGAAAAGCCGTCAGATGATCTTGCGACTGCATGCTACATTTCTCTGCAAAGTGTCATGCAGTATTTTGAGCTTCAGTCCGGCAGTCGGCTTGGACTCTCATGACTTGAGTTGCTGAATCCAAAATCATGAGAGTGTGACAAGGGCGTTCGACAGAACAATTTACTGGAAAGGATGAGTGTTCCAGGGTGGCTTCATTATTTGGAGAAAAAAAAGGGCTGTTTGAGGGTTCAGGACGCATTTAGAATCACATGTGATCAGGGTGTTGTATGTGAAAAGTAGAATATTTTGCCAGCTAAAATCAGTGCGGAATGGATGTGAGGTGCATTATTGTTAGCATGAAACTGTGGTAAAGTATTTAAAGAGGACTCTGATTTTTATGGCAAAGCATTGCATTTGTTTCACCCTTTTTATATTTGGCTTCAGCACATCAAAGTGACACTGGTTTTCTGGATAAATTAAACAATGTTAATGTGAAAAAGCCTCAACAACAGAGAGCAAGCGCAACCATTCAGAGAGTTTGTGAGCTTTAGAGGTGCTGGTCAGGCTGCTCTCACAACCAACTCATCAAACACCGACGCTCGGTCAGTGGTCCTTGTTGTCTGATACCAACACACCGAGGCACACTTTAGCGCCTGTATGGGATGCACCGGGCTTTCAACTAACTACAGTGTAAACCCATCCGCATCATTAATAGATGCTCAGAGCAACTGACATAATGTAAAGAGCAAGAAAGGCCGTGCAAGGCGCAGGGTGCGGTGGTGGATGGGTCAAAGAAACACAAACTTTCACCTAGGAGACCACTGTTCACACCCCGTGTGAAACCAAAAATCAACGTTGACTTTTTTAAAGTTACCTAGGCTACATATTTTTTTAACTTTTACTTTACTTTACTTACTTTACTACTTTCTGAACTAACGCAAACATAAGTTACCTAACAAACCTTTTTAAACCTAAACTACTTTTCTTGCCTAAACCTAACTACACAGTTAAACTGTGCCTTTCCTGTGAACACAGAACTTTATTTTGAAAAGACACTATGCATGTAATGAGCGGAAACTGTCCCTGAGCTGAGCTGTCCCTGACACGTCCAAAACTGATTTTGACTGAGGTAGCTGGAGCATCATGAAGCGTAGAACCACTGACCAAGCATCGGTATTTGATGAGGTGGGAGTGAGAATGTGTTGTGCTGGTAGATGGTTTTTTTTATTTTTACCTTCAGACAGAGCCAGGCTAAGTGTTTCCCTCTGCTTCCTGTCTTTAAGCTAAGCTAACTAGCGGCAGATTCATATTTACTGTACAGACATAGATATGAGAGTCATGTTAATCATCTCATCTTATTATCTGTGCCAGAAAGTATTTAAGCATATTTCGCCAAATGTCAAACTATTCCTTCCTAAGACTTTTGCCATATAACAAATTCACTGTCAGCCTCACTCCATGCTGTGTGGACTTTTCCATGCTCTTAAAAGCAGGTCAGCTGTATACTGGAGATTCTAGACACTCTGAATGACCCATCAGTGTGAACGTGAGCTCGAGAGTGTTTGATATATGAATCGTTTAAAACATGCCTGTGTGAAGGACTATAAATAAACTTGACTTGACTATTCAGTTTGCGAACAGAACAGGATTACACACACAGTGCCTGTTCTGACACACCGTGCAGTCGCAGAGTCAAGGTCATAGTGTTGGGTCAATCCATCTCGATGGTCTGATTTATCTGCTGCTGTCAATCCTTTCTTGGGACATAATGCTGTTTCTACAACTCAAGTATGTACAAATGGTGTGTGTGTGTGTGTGTGTGTCGGTGTGTTGGGGTGTGTGTGTGCACGCTGAGTGCGTGTGTGCGTGTGTGTGTTTAAAGTTTGCCATGCATGTCTTAAATCTTTCAGAGCTTCACCATGGCTGTGGGTGGTGCCTCTTTCTCTTTTGGAGGAGTATGTTTTTGTTTTTTTTCCCACAAGCCATCTGGTGCATCTTTTCAGGCCTAATAAGAGGGAAACAGAAAGGCATTAGAGTTCAGCAGATGATAGAGATGGGAGCTGAGTAGGCCAGCACACACACACACACAGACACACAGGATAAGGGCAACAGATGGAAGGGGCCCCGATATGCTGCCGGTGCTGGAGCCAGGCCCGGTGGGCAGGCCCCACCGGCCTCACTGGGGGTCCATTGATATCTAATGTTCTGACAGACTTTGAAGTTGGGAGTTGTATCCAGAGAATGTTATTTTTCTTTGCCTGGCAAACCAGACTCACTTTGGGAATTATTACACAAACACATTTCTTTGGTGGATGATAAGTGGAGTTCTATCATCTGTTCCAAACCACTAAAATCCATTTTGGGATAAAAGTATTCTTCAGTCAGCACCACTGAAATCAAGTTCATTTAAAAGTGTTATCAGTGTGCTAGACGCAGGCTGGTGTTACCTACTTGAGGAATGTGCCGTGAATGATTAATTTAAAGATGCCACTTCTGCTACTGCATTATTATCTCTACATACAGTCTTCATTTAGTCAATTTCCTTTGTGTATTTCTCCCCATATTGCACATACAGTACATCCCATTGAATATAGTGACTAAAACAATAACTCCAACATGCAATCAGTGACTAAATGCTCAAAAACAAGCTTTTATTCACAACAATGACTATGTTTATGTGCACAAAATATTCTAGTATTTGCCCTTATTTAAAAAAAGACACTATTTCTACTAAGCTGTTTACATGGAAAATGAAAGTGCAGCCATGCAGAATATGATTTTTTTTAATGAATTTTCTCACTGGGGGTGGACTTGTGCGAACACAGCCTTCCTCTTTCATACCTTCAACCATCTTCTTGAAAAGATCGACATTGTGATGTTTGCACATATCCCAAAACCTGTTGAAACCCTAGTCCTCCATTATATTTAAAAGTAAGTGTTTTTCTCCTTCTGACCAGAAATGAGGGCTTTTCTTTTGGGCGTGCATCTCCACCCCAGCCTTGCAAACTGTTGGCTAGTTGGTTTGTGGACAACAACCAGCAACACACAGAGCTGACTGTAAACAGACAAGAGGTAAAAACCCCAATTGACATGCATATTCTGAATGCGCTGTATACATGTCCAAAGAATGCTTCTTAAATCTGAATAATACCGGCATATCCCACATGTCTTTAGCGAAAAATGCTACATTCGGAATGAGGCCTAATTTGGAATATCCATACGGAATATGCTGTTTACATGACCTGTATCAAAATCGGAATATTCTCATATTCTGAATTCTAGTGGAAAAATTGTGTGCATGTAAATGTAGTCAATGTCCTGCCTTTTTACTTCTGCTTCACAAAAAAAAACATACATTTCAATTTGGAAGAAAACATCTTTCAAGTGTCCCACGTCTTAATGTGGGAGGAAAAATGCTCCCTGCAGTGTCTAAACATTTACAGTGATCATCATTCCCTTTTGGTAAAAGTTTAGTTGTTAAAAGCTTTCTGAATTCAGTCTGAACACTTTGGCACAATTGTGTTTTTAATGTCTTGTGGGATGGCCTAGAGGCACACTTACCAGGGGAAGAGGAGCGACAGAGTGAGAATGGAAAAGGGTAGTGTCAGGACTGTGTCAGACACAGTTATACTATTTCTCAGAGCAGCACACGAGAGAGTGCAAAATATGACCAATAAAACAGTGAGTATACACGTTGACTGTGGCAGCTTGTCACTGTTTTCCAAAATGCCTGACTCAAACGTGTCTCTGAAGCAGACACCTCTACAATAAACTCTCCCTGGTGTGGATGGATGGCACTAGCTTGTATGTGATGGTTATAAAGAACATTAAACTGATACATGGGCAGGTGGCCGGCCCAATAACAGCCTGTGTTATAGCTTCCCTGCGTCTATGGCCTTGGGCTGTATCATTACTTGGAGGTGAGTGTGTTGCCAGGTGACCCCCTCCAGACAGTCCCTAAGACTGATGGATAGTGAAGGTGCACTGGCCCCGTTTCCTGATAACAAACGAGCGCCCTTGCTGGAGCCAGAATTAGAGAACAGCTGTGGAAATGAGAGTAAATCTTATCATTTGACTAAAATATTAAACAAAATAGCTGCTCTGACCTCTATGTTGTGAAAAAAAAAAAGCATTACAAGTATTACAAGTTAAATGTCATGTTGTACTTGTGTCCTGGGCGGGGAAACATTGAGTTTTCCTCGCAGTGTTTGTCCAGACGGGTGTAGTGCATCTGTCGGCAGCTGGATGGTTGTCATCATATTTACTTCACCGTTATGTAGGAAATGATGTCAAATGGGTGTGTGGTTATGAGATTGTCCCTTGGCAGCATTGGACTTGGGAGCAAATGTTACTTTGTGTGTTGACACAAGTTCCCCAAACGTAGTATGTCACTGAAACATTAAAATAACAGATTTTTGTAAAGATTCTGGAAATTCTATTATGCTTTGTCGACATCTAAATTCAGTTTGAAATCAAGTTAATCACTGATGTTTTTTATTTTAGCTTTTTGTTTTGACATACATACATTTCACCAGATGAATGACAATAATTACATGCATCACTGAAAAGCAACACATAGAACATCAGTAACAGTTGAAGAATCAGGCAGACAATATATATTTGAGACATAATTTTGATATTTATATTGATTATACTATCCATACACTCCAGCAACTACAGACAAACTCATAGAGCTAACTTATACAATGAAAGCGGTTAAAACCTGCTAGTGGCAGTACTCATTTCAGCCAACAAATTTCACGGTCCCTCTCTAGAGATGATTATTTTACATCATTATTAATTGTGTCAAATTAAATAGATAAAAGCAAGAAACACTGAACCCCAAAAGAGACTAAAACACATCCTCCAGCAGCACAATTATTTATCAATTATCTTTCCACATCTAGCCGTTCATATTACACTAAGGCTGTCTATTTGTTGATCGGTTCTTGCGATGGAAGTCAAATGTGCCAAACTGTGAAACTATGAAACAAGTCATTACCTTTTGATGAATGGAGAAACTTAGACAAAGGGGCTAAAAATAAGATGATCATCCTTTAATGGTTTCATCCATGGGAGAAATGTAGTTGTATGTGTTCTCAAAAGCTCAGAGGGGAGTGGCGGGGGGCCAAGTCTGCCCGATGAACAGCTGTCTTTGGCAACAGCAGGGAGGCTGAGGAGGGACTGTATTTACATTGAATTAGGCCATCAGTTGGACAGGGTCCTCGGCATACAAGCAACTCAGACAGATCAACAAACAGCTGTCTGACGCCTGCGATTCAAGGGCAAATCCGTAGACACCTACAAATCACAGATTGACACTTCTGCATCAGTAAGAGGGCTGAGCTCCTGACACACACAAGTCTGTATAAAATACTGTATGTCTGTTATTCTTACTCTGCAGATATGCTCTCACCATTTCAAGCTGTCTGCAAGCCCAGCGATGGAGGCAGCTAGTCTTCAGAACATTAGATATTCATGACTTTGGACAAAATGACATCAGTAGAAGTTAAGGAAGCTAGAAAAGCTCAGCTCTTGATGTTAATAAGTTAATAAGCCAGCCTGTCCTCCTCCAAACAAAAAGGCCCCATAGGTCGTTTGTACAGGGAGCTTATTATGACCTGTAGTTATGTTTAGTGGTCGTGTATTGACGTGTTATTTTGAGGCGTCTCCCTCTAGTGTTCGTTGATGTTATGGTGCCAAAAAGCCGGAAGTAATGTAACGGGGTTTTAACGTTA
>JAOVVB010224539.1:0-10500 GCA_028570985.1 Heterobranchus longifilis
CACAGAGCTTATTTTCTGCAATGATCCAAAATCCAATTTAAAAATCCCATAGGCTTTTTGACGAGGGAACCCATGGCTATTTCTGGGACACCACAGCATCCACTGTGAACAATTTACACATTTCCAACAACAACTACATATCCTAAACTTTTGATTAATAACAGTTGATTTGTAAATCAGCAGAAAATTAATCAGCAAAGTTGTGTTTTTCAAGCTTAACATGAACTACTTTCAGCTTTTCAATTGTGAGGATTTGCTGCGTATCTAGTAAATTGATATTGAACAGTTAATCAAAAGAATTGTCAGATCACTTGATTAAAAAAAGAAAAGAAAAAAGTCAGGCAGTCCCAGTTATGGGAGTTGTTCCAGTGTATTTGTAATTATTTGGTTGCAATTAGAACAAAAACATTGCCCTGTTGTGAAATTGATCAAAAACTTGACAAGTTATGCAAAGCTCATCCTCTTAACTCTCACATTACTTTGACTGGCAACATCATTTTAAGATTGTAAGGCTAACGATGCTGCTTATGCTTAGCTTATCGCTATCATCTTACATGGTCTTTGCCAGAAATAAATTGGTATTTTGCTTCTGAAATGTTGGCTGCCCAACATAACCCTGCATGTCCACTTTGCTGCTTTCATCAGTTCCATAACATTCCCACAGTTTTAAGTCTAGTTTGAGGATCAATAACTGGAGTAAATTAGCTCTCACAACATTTAAACTCCATTAGTGCAGTGCAGAGTTAACTTTCTGATTAACAATGTAAGAACAGGCTAGGCTAAGAATAATTTGGTGGACCGGAGCACACGATTAATTGCAGCACAGCTACGCTAATATTTACCAGCATTTGGCTTGTGGCTGGGAGCCGTTTCCTTCCCCCAACTTGTGTTTTCAGTTTGGTTTCAGTCTGCTTCAGAGTTTCAAAGCAGCGATGCATACGCTGAAGCTAAAGACATTTAGGATCTCTTTGCTAATTATTCTGTTTAATACTGTCAGAGATTATAATCCTTAACAGGGAAAATTACAGCACTGCAGGCAGCATGGAGTGGGATGATAAAGTGTGGCATTAACTGCAGCACCCAGTTTCTCTTCATTCATCCATCTCTCTTTCCCTCCGTCCCCTTTTTCTGTCTTTAATTCATTCATAAACAGACAAATGTACGTGCTCGTACACACACACACACAGCCTGCTCTCTGCGCTGTGGCGGCGGCATGTTTTAACAAGCTTTGAAGTAATGAGGGCTCAGATAATAGTCTTACTGCACCACAGAGGGAGGGGAGTGGTTTACTAAACTAGCTGATTTAGCTTACTTAAAATATTTACACACACACACACACACACACACACACACAGACTCATCCTGCGGCTGCTGTTGCTATTACGTGTTTGGGCATCTAACTGACAGTCTACTCAGAGGGATTTAGAGTTATTGCAACTGCAGAATAAGCTTGTATTCATGGTTAAGGTGTTCCCTTTGTATGAAGTAAGTAGTGGCTTTTGGGGTCTCTGTGGGTGTATTTTTGCGACTTAAATACTGTTGTGGATTTCTCAGTTTTCTGGACAGGATCCACTTGAAGCTCTCGCTTCTTAGGAAAAGAGACTTGAAGCAGGGATCAAAGGTTTATACACTTAGGAAATTATATTTTCCATGTCTGCGAGGGTCTACTAGGGTCCGTGTGACGTAAATGTCGCGTGTAGGCGTTGTACGGACATCCGCATACCTCCAATTTGTTGTGACCGTGCAGCCACTATGCTACAAGTGATAGAAGAATAATGTGGAACACCTTCTCCAAGCAGATAGTATAACAGAACATCAACGTGTTTGTGGTGTCCGCAGCTGTCTGGGTATGCGTCTGTTTTTTTCTCTTTGTGAAGCAGCTGTTGTAAACACAGATGGGTCTTACTGGCCTCCGAGAAACAACCACAAAACAGATACAAGCAGGATTTCAATAATGCTGTTTTTGCTCAGTTCTTTCAAAAATCTTAAGAGAAGTGAGACATTTCCTCTGCTGGAAAAAAAACGGCAAATGGCAAAGTTAGAAAATCCATGGTGAGAAGTTGTACTATAGTAGTATTTGGACTATATGTTGATGCTCCTGGAATTGTCAACAACATGATTTATCTATAAATGTGATCGGGTAGTCAGTTGATAAATCCTGTGACCTATACTCGGCTCTCTTTAGTGCGACCTCCAAATTTGGTTTCCATAAATTGATGAGTGGGAGCTGATTTGGGAATCAATATTGGACAAATCTGGGGTAAAAGGTTTTTTTTAAGTCCAATTAACAGGATCTGAAAGGGGATTTCCCCTGTCTTAAAGTAAAGCCATTTGATGCCTTGGAGTAGCTTTTTTTGTGCAGCGTTTCAACCTTATGTAGGTCAGGAAACCTCTGCAGTGTGAGACTTTGGGCTGAGATAATCATCTTGGCTCAGCAGTCTTATGTTGTCTATTTTAGAATTTACTGTATTTATGTCTCAAAATTGACATAAATATGGGGAAAATATCCAAATCTGAATTAATCATTACACTGAATAAACTTGTGTCTCAGTATGTGTTGAATGTTTTAAATGAGCAGAATTGAAATGCAGTTATCCAAGAACACACATGAATCTTTTCTCCCCTTCCTCACTGAAGAAGATCAGGAGGATGAAGAGAGCTGAGCAGTCAACTCAGCAGACTCACCTTTCTTTGACTCCAAGCTTGTTTGTTTAGCTCATCAAGGTTACTTGGAGGCAATGATTATGATTCAGAGAAAGAAATGCATTATTCACAAGAAAAAAACTGCACTTGTAGAAGAAAAACAAAGTGTGTCTTATAATGCATAAAAGTAGTGCAAAAGGTCATAGTTAGCGGTGTGACTGACTTATTCTTCAGTAGATTGGTATTTAAGAATACCACTAAAGTGGGGTTACAACAGAGGAAAGGCAGATAATTCCCTTGAAAGCTCCCTTGAAATGGCATCATTACTTCCTTAATGTATTTTCTGTTGAAGCAGATCACTGAGAGGTCAATCTTAAGTATAATCCAATGGGCTGTTATGTAGAGAAAGGTCGTTTGAGTTCAGGGGTAGAAAGATGGGATGTTTCAGTTATACCCACTATATGCAGCATGAGGTCACTTGCTGCACTCCAAATGGCATAATTTCTCTTTTTACTTTTAGTACGTACTGCAGCTGCCCTTGCAGAGTACATACTGTTGCATGCAGTATGCATACAATTGGGACATAGTACTTTGTCATAACATTGCGCCTTGAACTTTGACCCTCTTGCTCATATATCCGTCGCACTCTGTAGCGCTGAGCTGTCAATGAGCTGTCATCTGTCTGTGCTGTCTTGGCGGCTCAGTCAATGTGACGTATCTTCCACTGTGCATTGTGGGTCAGAAAAGCATGCTGTCTTGCATACTGCAAAATGCGACCGGATGTATTAGGGCATCCTGGTATTTTTGGCATACTGCATTTGACACACTATGTATTGGGACATACTAAATCTTTTTCTGGCAAACTAAATACTATGGTAGTGTGGGTATTGGAATGCACCCACTGTTTTCCAGGAAGTTCAAGGGTTTCTTTTCATGGGAGCTGTGGATTACCGTGGATTTAGCATGTGACAAACAGAAACAACCCTCCCTATGTTTTCTGAGTTTTAGCCCAGTTAAAGCACACTGCATGTTCTTAATATTACCATCACCAAGTCTCTTCTATTTTTTTTTTTAGATTGCCTTCCCTACCCTTTTATTAATCCATATACAGGAGGAAAATAAACTTTCATAGACTGAAAACTTCACTGAAATAGAAAATCCATCACAGTGGTCAAAGTTTAGCCATTCAGTGAACTTACTTTACTGCTCACCCCGGTTGTGTTACCCTTCACAATGCACCTCATGTTTCTGCTTAAGTCAGAAAGGTGACACGTCTCTCCAGAATTACTTACCGTCAGTATAACAGCATAAACTGTATACCAGTTTATTATTACCTGACATTATGTGCAACAAGTAGTTAAGAGCTCACACGTTCCACACAGTGCCTTGAATGTATAGTTTGTTTAGCATAAAAAACTCATCACACCTGCTCTGTCTGAAACGTAATGCAAACAGCCAGAGGGCGATACAGTGTCCTCATTACCTTATGATCACACTTTGTGTTTAAACATAGACTCTATACAAAGAATGGACAGAGTAAGAGTAACGTCACCCATTGGTTTGTGGGGGATGTCTGTCTGTGGACAGTGCATGGTACCCACTCCATGTGATGTTGCCCCTGTGTCGTAACAAAAACATTTAATTTGTGATTAAGTAGTCTGCATCAGGATCATATTCTAGGATTTCTGGTGTGCAGTGGTAGAGTGGAGTTGTAAAAGAAGGAAAATTGACTCTCTCTATTGATAATCTGACACTTCAGTCATTACTAGGGCTTAAACTATTAGTCAATTAAATGACTAGTTGATCAATCGAAAATTAATTGCCAATTATTTTGAGACTCGGTCAATATAGATTGATAAATATTGATTATCTGCATTATTTTCATGTCAAGTCACTGTTACTTTTGTCAAACTTTGGACATGGGTGTGACTCTTTTTGTGTGCAGCTTGTGTAGAAAGACAGCTGACCCCAAACACTTTTTACATGGAATATTATTTACGCGAGTGATTTTGGTACCTGTAATGAAAATGTAAGATAATATATCATCACTGTCGGGCAAAAATCTTGCATGTACCAAAACCGTTACTTTTCAGGAAATTAAAAAAGACTAATTTGAAAACATTTTATTGAGCTATTTACCTTTTTAATACTTTGTATTGGTTAAATATTTGTAAAATATGGGTGACCAACAGCATTTATTTATGAAAAAAGAGACTAAATATGGAGGTATGAGATTTCTGCCCAGCAGCAACAATATTATGGAGTCATTCCTCCTCCTCATGTCAAATCAAGATCTCTACCACATTCCCCTGCTCCATCCTCTGTGAGGATAACGAGTCTTTTTCACACAAATAAACTCTGCCTAGCAACAGCCTGGCCAATCACCTTGTAGCCGCAGGATGTTAGACACACGACTGAAAAGATGAAGACATCACTGCTGCTGCAATTATTGATTTGGTGTGCCTTTCTGTTTGCATGTGGGCCTGTCTTTTATTGTTTAAAGCATCTTGTGTTAAACATCAGAGTCTCACAGATCTTATTGCCTCTACCATCTGTGGTGTAATTCCTGTGATAAAGTTGTTTCCAAGTAAAGGTTAAATCATACATTACAGATGAATTCATATGTTGATTGAAAATAATTAGAATTGTATTGATGCTGTGGTCTGCTTTAGTGCTGAAACAACTGATGAGTCGAATAAATCCTCAACCGCTCAAGTGACAACTCTGACTGTTGTTTACACTTGGCCTCAGGTGACTCCAACGACCCTAACGTGTCGTTACAACAGCCCGGAGCACCAACGAACAAGTGTTACCAATGACCCTGATAACGACCCCACAGAGGTTAAATACTTGAAGAACTGAAGAACCCTTTCTTTTTTTAAAGATTTTTTTGGGGGCATTCTATGCCTTTATTTGATGGTGGAGAAAGATGGGAAATGTCTAACCACTCGGCTATCTGGTCACTCCCAATTCAATCTTTTCTTGAATCATCAATTTGCTGGTTTAAAGCTTCTCAAATGTGAAGATTTGCTGCTCTTCTCAACCTTATATTATAGGTTGTTTGTATTTTGGACTGTTTGGACAAAATGAGCAACTTGACAACATCACTTAAGTTGCGATGGACGTCACTATTTTCTGATATTTTACAGACTAAAGGATTAATTGAAAAACATATTGACAGATTAATCTAAATGAAAATGAGGCTAGTTGCAGGTCTAATCTCGTAATGTTTGCTGATCGTGTAGTCACTTTTTAGGTCATGATGGTTGTTGGCACTTGGTTAGCGACCATCACTTCTTCACTATTTGTTTTATTGGTCGACTACTAATGGTATGAGAATGAGATAAAACCAGATCAGACATTTTATTCTGTCTCTGTCTCTTTCTGTCTTCAGTACTGGATCAATGAGTTTACCAGCACTCTGGGCATCGGAGTCTTTCACTCAGGGATTGAGATCTATGGAAGAGGTAAGATTACCCAGAAATATGACACCACATATATCAGTTGACTTCCTGTGGATGGTGTTTCAGAAAGGATGCTTTTTTTTACTCTCAGAATATAATACATACCAGTATGTTAAGCACTTTTGGCTAAAAGTGATTTTGAATTGTTATTTGACAAAGAGACTTTTTACATAAGAATGGTTGGTACTCAGATGTGTGGTTTTTTTGTGTGTGTGTGTGTGTGTGTGCGTGTGTTTAGAATTTGCCTATGGCGGACACCCATACCCATTCTCAGGGATCTTTGAGATTACACCAGGTGATGCAACCGAACTCGGCGAGACCTTTAAGTTCAAGTAAGTATGAGAGATATTTGGTATTTATATGCACAGAATCATCACAGGTATACATGTGTTCTCTGTTTCCCAAATGAAACCAACCTGTCTTTAAAGCCCCTTTCACACACGTACTGCAACATTGAAATTATCTAGACATTACCCAGAGGAGCTGTATGTGAGAATGCAAATCTCTGAATTATCAATCAACAGACTTTTCCCTGCCAGCTACCTAGTAGATAGTCTGTGTAATGTCCAATTGAGCCCTTGTGTGAATAGAGCTGGTCATTGTCTGGAGAATTCACAGCTCCTGGATAGTAAAAAAAAAAAGCCTGTTTGTATTTCCTTAAACCAATCACAATCGTTCTGGGTGCGCCACGCCCCACATACAGCGACAGGGCATCTGCAAAATAGTGTCGGGAGGCAACCTGTTTTGGTTTCACCTCCATGAAAATGATGTAAACATATTCTTTGTAGATCTTCACAATCATTCACTGAAAGAGCAGAGCAGGCCTGCCTTTATTGCACGATCCAAATCTTCAAAACAACTCAGAGGTTGTTTTTGTTTTTTCTGTAGCGAAGGGACTTTGAGAATGGGAACACAGACTTCCTGTTTCCGGGCGCCGGGCAGATTTCCCGGAGGCTTTATCCCTGCACTGTTCGCATAGTAAGCCAGACTAGAAGAAAACAAACATCAGAGATGAAGGAAAAGTCTAATTTACATGAAGATCGCAGTGAAAATGTCTAACTGGAGAATTTTGGGAATTTATGTCAGGGAACTTCCTTGTGAAATTCAAGGAACGGCAAGAGACTTGGTTGTTTATGACCAAATTACGAGCTGGCTACATGACTGCGGTGTAATCCGTGTCATGTCCTGCCTCTTGCTCTACGCAGGCGCCACCCCTCGCCTAAACTAAACGGAGTATTTCCAGTAAGTGAAAACAAGGCTACATCCACATTACTATATTTTCGTTTTAAAACGCATAACTTTTACAACGTTTACGCCTCACGTCCCCACTACTCCAGAGTTTCTGAGCCCCTAAAACTGAGACATTTGGAAACTCTGCTGAGCCTGTTTTAAATTGAAAACTCCAGGGTTGCGTTTTACTGTAGACGGGCAGAAATGGAGACCTGTGGAAACGATTACCGGGACATCCATGTCAGTTTTATTAGTTAGATAGGTCTACATACCTTTTGTGATTTCATCCTTCTTTTGTGTCAGTGCTTGTTTCCTATTGCCGTGGCTTCATCCACTGATAGATAATGCACCCGGTACCGCTCTAATATGTCGCTGTATTTACTTTGCAACAACTCCCAATCTATATTTTCCGCTGCCTTTACCGTCTCTTACACCATCATGTCGTCGCTCCAAGCAAAGAAATCTCTGTTCTTACTTTTCACCATTGCTGTTCTTCCTCCGTAGTATTTTCTGTTGTTATTATTATTATTATTATTAGTCCTTAATTAGTTTCTGTTGTTGCTACATGTGTGAAAGGGCAATGACCTGATTCTCTGGAGTTCATGTAAGAAGGCGACTGAAGTCTCCTCAGCTTGATAGATAGAATTAGATAGATAGATAGATAGATAGATTGATAGAAACACTTTGATGCCAAGTACCATAAGCCTTTATTAGTGTTTGGGTCATGAGTTACTCACTGAACTAATTGGGACCTGTCAATCAGATGATCACTGTCCAACAGTCACTCCGTTGGCGAATCATTAATTAGTTGGGATTCCAGCCCGTCATTCTGTGTATCCAGTCAACCAGTCAGTCAGTCAATGAGCTGGTATCTTCATTTAATGAGGGCTAACTGGTCACTGCTGCTGCAGGACAGAGAGATTAAAAAAATACATGGATGGAGAGTACAACATGTGACATTTTATGATTTCACGCTTTTTTCCTCGTGGTTCGTGGCAGCTGACTGACTGTCCGAGACGAGTCAGAACAGTAAGATTGAGCAAAACAAACATGGAATTTTACCTCGGTCTTCATGTGATACTGCATGCTGTAACTCTGAAATGGAAAAAAAAATGCAATAAACCTTTTTTAATTTAATCTTATGGTTTTGATTCAATTCTATGGTGATTTTGTGGTGTTGTGCTGGTCTGGACTGCAGTATATTGTTTGATGTTTATTAGATTTTTTGAGTCTGTATGTGAGTAAAGAGGTGGAAAAGAACAAGTTCCATGATCTTTAGGCCTGTGAAACCAAACTACATATATAACCCACTGTGAGATTTCAGAAAATCAATGTGTTGTGTTGAGCTGAAAATAAGTTGATTTGGCTTAACTGGAAAAATCCTTCTTCCTACTAGTATAATTGGAGAGCAGTTCATGTGTTTGTGTTTGTGTGTGTGTTTGTGTGTCCTTGCATATCTCCACAACGGGTCATCTGATCTTTTTCACACGTGGTAGGTGTATTGCTATGGACCCAAGGATCTTGCCTGTCAGTGCATTTTGGATATGAGACACATTCAATGTTAATAAAGTTGGAATAAACAGCAGACAGTCACACAGTGGAGCAGACGGGGCTTCACTGCAGTGGGGGTGGCGCTTCAGGCTTCCTGAACTTTCAGCCACTGAGTCAGAGACGGCAGATCTAGGGTTACCGTGTAGACACAAGCTATCGGATCTAGGGTTACCATGTGGACATGAGCTGTAAGATCTAGGGTTACCATGTAGACACAAGCTGTGGGATATAGGGTTGCCATATAGACACGAGTTGTCTGATCTACTGTGACATCATCAGCACACACACACACAGTGACATCATCAACACACGAGTAGCAGATGTGTCGTCTTTGTGTCACAGAAGGTAAGCTAATGTAAGCTAACATAAGCTAACATACAAACAGCAGCTTCTCTGTAAAACACACCTCTGTTCAGATGGCCGCACTCACTGTGGAAAGCTCCCACCAGCTTGCCGTACCCTGGTGCATCATGGGAGGTGAAGGCAGCCTGGAAGGCGTTGCCCCAAAGCGCCAGGACGCATCTCTTTGGAAACAAGCTTGTTAAATTAATTAAAGGGCTTGTACATGTCTGATTTTTTTCTCACATAAGTGCTGTGTTGGGCCATTTTGTGCAGTTGAATTCATGTCTGTTGTGGTGGCGAGACTAGAGAGCATCCAGTCAGTTCAATATGTTTTTGGATTCCCAGAATCAGCCCTGTGTGTGTGTGTGCTACACAGAGCTACTGTGCTGCTGTGTATTACTTCTGCTCTAGTTGATCTTCCCTGTGGCTTTAGTCAGACTCTGCCTTCCACACACACACGCATGCAGACACACACATGTATGCAGACACACATGCATGCAGACACTTGCTGTCTCCGTGCAGGCCACTAGACCATAAGTATGGATCATCTGGGACAAATGCCTACACATATCACCCATTGTGGCATCTCTTTGCCAAATGCAAAGCGAGTCAAGCGCTCTCCCATTGCAAAACATTGCATCAAGATATTATTTCCTTTAAACTTTAAAGAGACAAACCAGGTGAATCCAGGTGAAAAGTTGTGACATCTCATTGAATAGATCTGGTAAATCTCATTCCAACTTAATTTGACCTTTTTTTTTAGCCATGCTAGCAGCCTGGCTAGCATTGCTTGATTGCTAAGTCTGTGGAGAAAAGCAAAATATTTGCAAATAACTGGCATGACAGGTCTGGACCAATCGTGAATTTTGTTAAGTGCGAGAAAATTGGTGAATTCCACAAATGATCTTAAATAACTAAAACAAATCTCTTTATATGAGTCATTCTTGTATGAGGCCCATTGATTTCGCAAAAGTGGTTTTAAACAAAATGCCCTGAAGTCGTTGTTGATGTTTCGTCAGTGAGTAATAATATCTCTGTCTCTGTAGAGAAGCCATAGTGTTGGGCAGCACAGACTTCACAGAGGAGGATGTGGAGCGGATCGTGGAGGAGATGGGGAAGGAGTACAAAGGCAACGCCTACCACCTCATGCACAAGAACTGCAACCACTTCTCCTCAGCACTGTCAGAGGTAGGCGTGTGCACACACACACACACACACACACACACACACACACACACACACACACACACACACACACACACACACACAC
>JAOVVB010224550.1:0-10500 GCA_028570985.1 Heterobranchus longifilis
CTTTCAACTAAACCCAATGTAAACCGATCTGCGGCAAGTCAGGTAATGTAGTATAAAGAGCGAGAAAGTCCACGTTGGGAGGAGGACCAGGTTGGTGGATGGGTCAAAACAAACACAGGACTTTCACTCAGGACACCTAACCCTAACCCCCCATGTGATAGGTACATATTTTAACCCAAACATGATCTTTTCCTAAACTTAACCACCTAGTTTAGTTGCCTAAACATAAGTTCTGTTTGAATTCACAACGTTAACCACAAGTTTAAAACCGCGACTGTAGTGAAGCGCCTGTAAAAGTGCAGGCTGGTCTCGTTCCTTGTTCATAGCAATTACTACGAAAAGTAATGCACTGTAACTTGTACATATCGCATGTAAATGTGAGACATGGCCCATGCTCTGGGGTGGGTGGGTGGTTGACTCAATCACACGCAGGACTTTCACCCAGGAGACCAGAGTTGAAGTCTGTGTGCAGTCACATGCATTTAAAACAGAACACGGAGGGATTTTTTTTTTACTAACCATACCAAGTTGTTTTGTTGACTAAACCTAACAAAGTGTTGTTATTGTTGTTGTTGTTGTTGTTGTTGTTGTTGTTGTTGTTGTCTAAACCTACCAAATTAGTCCCGTTTCACAACGTTAATCCCCACATTAATGACGTGTCTATCACATGACCGGCACATGAGAACGGGGCGCTTAACGACACGCGAAAAGCTTAAAATGCGTAGACATGGCACGTGAAATGTCCTCAAAATGTATGTGCTATCTTTGAGATTATTACTTTTCACCATGGGGACAAAAATGTGTTTTATTTGAGAATAAAGTGGCATATTAAATAATGTGTTTTAAGTATTTCAAATACACAAATACAAGCTCTTAAAGTATTTTTTTTTTTACAAATTACATCTTATTTTATTATCTGTAATGCAAAATATAAATTACAAAATACTCAAAAGTAATAAAATACTGCCCATTTCTGTGTGTGGTGTGTGTGTGTGTGTGTGTGTGTGTGTGGGGGGGGGGGTGAGAGGCAGCAAATGAGGAAAGGAGAGGGAGCAGACAGGAGAGAGAGAGGGAGGGAGGGTGAGAGAAAGCAGGCGTGTCATTCACTCACCATGCTCCAGGGATTAGCTATTTAAAGTTCAGTCTCTCCGCGCGCCACAGAAACCTTCCCGTGCTGCCAATCAGGACGCAACAGGACGCACAGATGAGGACGTGCAGATCGGGGCAGTGCTACGAGGACACATTTTAACGAGGGAAGCGACGAGATAACACAGATGAAGTGAGGATAGTAGCTGGGGATTATCAAGAACATCCATTTCCACTGCCTGTCTTCAAGTCTACACGTTTATTTCAGCAGGTAGGTCATTTAAAAGGCCATTTAACTTCTATTTTAATGACTGCTGCCGGATAAATATAACACTTGACATGCAAGCCTTTCTTATAAAAACATCTAAAGGGTTGCTGTTTTGGTTTTGCAGCAGGAGGTGTGTCAGTAGGAGGTTCCTGGTCATAAAGAAACCTCTGGTATGCTCCTGAGAGCATTTTGTGGGCTACTGTAACTGAAAACCACTTGTCAAACTTTATTCTACACGCCTGAATGCACCACCTATTATTCTCTTTAACTGCCCGGACACTGATTGGCTGGAATAACGGGATTTATGATTAAGAAAAAAAAAAAGTAATCATCTTCAGGCTTTACTTCACACTTAAATGAGCAGATAATTAATGTTTCCACTTACTTGTACACAAGCCTGTCTTTAATAGTCTAATCAGGGAGACAGAGAAGAGATAAGTGATGCGTATAGTGGATGAAAGCTCAGATTAGCCTGTCTGGTGCAGCCTTTCATTCAACCTTACACCCGCACGCGCACAGGGTTCCACCTCCTGCACGCGCATTTGAAAAAAAAGTAGCATATTGTAAACTAAAAGGTGTATTCATGAGTTAAGCATGATAAAACTAGTGGTGTAAGAAATAGTTTCTTATATACCACAGTGTATAAATACTCAAATACATGTTAGGGACTGTAGCAAAATTGTTAGAGGGGGTCAGAAAAGATTTTTGTTTTGACTAAAATAGGACATGTGACTTTTGGAGGAGAAGAGGAGGATCTTCTTATTTTTTATTTTTTACATTTTCCATGCTAGATGTATAATTGCAGACTTCCTTTGCAATATAGTTAATAAATATGTCATGTTGTGTTAAATTGTTTGTACAGTATGCGGTGCCATCTTGTGAGGATCGCGTCCTGTTTACATGCCTAACTACCTGCCTAACTTTTGTTTTATTTGGCTAAAAAGTTGTTTAAATTGGTCAAATTGTTTTTTTAACAAGGTCCAAGACTAAAGCAAATCTTTTAATTAATAATGCGATTGATCAAACCAACTGCCTATGACTCACACAGAGCGCGATCCCCACAATATGTTGTTTGTTTGTGATCTAACTTCACATTCTCTATAGTTAAGGCTGGCCTCATTCCCTGTTTGTACATATACCTACAAAAAAGAAATGCAATGTAATTCGGATATAACCCACGTAATCATTATGAACCATATTGATGTGTATTGTTAAGCAGTGACCTCTAGTGGCCGCAGTAATTATGACGGGAGCAAAGAAAGAAATCAGGTGACGTCGTATAAGAGCGGCAAAGTCTGCGTAGGAAGGAAGTCAGAGTGGATGGATGGGTCCAGAAACACAGGACTTTCACCTGCGAGTTTGTGTCTCCAGTGAAACATTGTTATTTTAAGTCACGTTCATAGGTTAACTTATTTAACTTCTGTATGGAACTATGTCACATTCAATGTCACTACGTAAAAATAGTACAGAAATACTTACTTTAACCTAAACCATGATCTTATTTCTAGACTTAGCCAAGTAGTTTTTGTGCCGAAACTTAACCGGTCACGTAATGGTAGTTTTGGTGTTGCTGTTACGTAACAGTCACACAACGGTCGCCATTTCACAACATTAAATAGAATGGTCACATTTTGTGAGATATCATACGAAGTGTTGTGCATACATTTTCATAAGATAGCATACAAACCATACAAACTATTATATATAATATTTTACTGGATTATCTTATTGATGCATAAACATATAAGATGCATTTTAAAGATGTATTAGGAGGAGCTAATTTTAACTACTTTATATTTGGCTTGGTAGTTTGATATATAACATATTATATACAATATCTGCCCCTGAAATGTAGTGCAGCAGAAGTATAAAGTAGCATAAAAGTGGAAGTACAAGTACCATAAAAGTGGATTCAAGCACAGTAAATGAGTAATGTACTGACATTATTTCCATTATTTGATCCATCTGCTCTATAAACACATTAAAAGCTGCTTTTCCACTGATGAATATGAAGGAAAGCGGATTGTATGCTGCTATTAATGGACACACAAACACACACACACTTGTGCAGGTATATATCCACAGAGTGTGTGCGTCATCCAGCCTGGCAGGCTTCTGTGAGGCTTTGTATTGCGGGCAGTGACACAAAACTGTACTTTTTTTCCTCATAAAACCCCAGGGACTGAGTGGAAAGCTTGGTGGAAATGTGGAGCGGTGGGAAGATTGTTATCGCATTACTGTAAGCACATATGTGCTCTGCTGCTTTAACATTGTTTACAAAGCAGATAAGGAGCTAAGTGTGGACTGGGGAGGTGCTTTGCAGAGAGAAAAGATTGACTGATGTTTAGAAATGGAGAATATGTAGGGATCATGCTCAGAAAACATGTTTAAGTCTCTTAACACAGATTACCCTGTACATGCACACATGCACAAACATGCACTTGGCAATTATGAAAACCTTAAGCCAAAAGCCACTTGCTAATGTTTCTCTGGAAGGATTGCGTAATGTTCAGTGCGTTGCCACTGATTGAGCAAGTAAAACCACATTATTCAGGTGCTGCACACTGCAGGCTGGAGCCTCCAGAGAAAAACACCAAGAGAAGAAGAAGCAAAGACACAATTTCTGATCAATACTACGTCTTTTCTCACTCCGATCTTTAAGAAAAACCCATTGAACCTCTCATGAAGGCACTATACAGTGCACCACCGCTGCCCCAAAAACCCACGAAGTGGGGGTATCTGAGTATTTGAACAACAAAGGAGGAGCAACATGTAAATATATAATAGAGACTGATTGCCAATATGAAGGCCGATACAGTGAATGTTTGAGCTGGAATGAAAATAGACGTTTTCTATGTGAATTGTGCACCAATTTTGCACTGATATGATGATGCAGAGGTACTCAGAAAGCTGCTTTCTTAAACAAATAACTTAAATAAAGAATATTTGACGTTATTTAATGCCTACATAGGCATACAATGTATTACATTGTCAAACAATTGTAGAAATGTACACTGAGAAAATAAAGAATAAATAAAAATAGAAATTAAAACTTAATAGTACCATTTAAATAAAGAACTACATTCTAAATCACCCCAACCATAGTTTTCTGCGTTATATGTTCCGTAAAGTTTTCTGATAGATGCAGATATGTCTGTGACAGGCCAATATCGGCCGATATTATCAGTCGACCGATATATTGTTCTGGCTCTAATATGTAATATCAGTTATCAACTCTCAATAATGCTTATTAGAACTATGTAACACTTTCCCATTTTTAAACAGCCGGTGTTCTTTGCATACGATTTATACACAGCTAGAAACCCCCCTAAGTGGGGCACGTTCTATATGTAGGTCTAGAAGGGACCCCACTTAAGCCGGAGATATACCTGCTTTTAACTACGGTTACGCATGACGGCTGCCTTGCACGTCTTGCGTCTGTTTGGAGCGTTGGTTGTGCACGTCCTCAGAAATGATGTCTATGCGAACATGCGGTTAAGAAGCCAGTATATCTTTGGCTTAATGGGTTTTGGGGGAAGCGGTGGTGCACTGTAGTGCCTTTATGGGAGGTTTAAGGGGGCTTATAGTTGTCATTTCAAAATGACAAGCATTTGCCAGGTTTGCCTCTAATGACAGTATGCCCCTGCTCCTATCCATTTCTTCTACATCCTCTACTTCCCCCCTTCTCTCTGTGGTCAATGTACTGTCTCTGTGTTTTCTGAGTGTGTGTGTGTGTGTGTGTGTGTGTGAGTGTGTTTGCCATCTGAGGTTGTTTTTCTCCTCCAGGCTCCCAGGCTGCTGCCAGACCCCCACAGCCAATAATGATCTGGGCCCAAAATTCCTCACCACTGACCAGGGCCTTAATATTGTGTGTGCGTGTGTGCGTGCGTGCGTGCGTGCGTGCGTACGTGCGTGTAACTACTTTGCACACTGTTCTATGAGAAAAGAGCATATGCTTGCCAAATTATTAATACACAAAGAATTTATAGCATAATTGTAGGCTGAAACTAGGTGGGGAAAAACATGGTCAGTCAGTACTGCCCCTGTTCTCTTCCCTTTACAATGTGTGCTATAACTGTGAGTTCTCATTTCACAGGCAGAACCTCTAAATTGACCTAACCATAATGGATTCACTGTCTGTAAATGGGATAGGATTTCACAACCACACCTGCATGAAAAAGAGAAGGGAGGTGCATTAGATGGTAAAGAAATGGAGGAGGAAAAAAGAGCTTTTTCCTGTGTGAATATATCTGAAAAAAAAGAGACTGAAATTAGAGATGCAGAGTTTTTCACTTAGTTGACACAAGTGTCCCCTGTTGCCTGTGTATAATGTGCTAAAGCCCCTCTGTGACTCTCTGCGTGTGTGTGAGCTGTCACGTCTCCATGAAGCTGCCTCACTGAGTCGAGCAGCATGAGGGATCAGCAGTGAAAAAAAGGAAAAAGATGTCAGACGAACACTGTTCTCCTGTATGTTGCAATCTCAGTTTACTATTTGTCTTTAGATATCCAAATCTTTCCGTCTGTGATTAATGAACAATGGGGCTTAGTGCTTTATCACACAAGTGGCTTTTCTCATTAGACTGAAGTAAGCGGTTTGTTTCAGACACTGTGTCTCTTTGAGTCGTTTTGCATCTATTTGTAGTTGTTTTGAGTCTTTGTAGAGGTTATTTTGCATCTCTTTGTTGTCATTTTGTATTTCTTTGTAGTTCTTTTGCATCTCCTTTTTAGTAGTTTTACATCTCTTTGTAGTTACATTGAATCTCTTTGTAGTTCCTTTGCAAGTCTTTGTAGTTGTTTTGCAACTCGTTGTCATTTGCATTTCTTTGTTGTTCCTTTGCATCTCTTTGTAGTTATTTTGCTAAACTTAGTAGTTGTTTTGTGTCTCTTTTTAGTTGTTTTGCATCTCTTTTTTAGTCATTTTGAATCTTTTTGTAGTAGTTTTGTGTCTCTTTGTAGTTGTTTTGCATCTCTGTAGTTGGTTTGCATCTCTTTTTAGTAATTTTGCATCTCTTTATAGTTCTTTTGCATCTCTTTGTAGTAGTTTTGCATCTCTTTGTATTTGTTTTGTGTCTCTTTGTATTTGTTTTGTGTCTCTTTGAAGTTGTTTTGCAACTCTGTTGTCATTTTGTATCTCTTTGTAGTTCCTTTGTGTCTGTAGTGGTTTTGCATCTCTATTTTAGTCGTTTTGCATCTCTTTGTAGTTGTTTTGCATCTCTTTTTTACTTGTTTTGCATCTCTTTGTAGTTTTGTGTCTCTTTGTAGTTCCTTTTCCTCTCTTTGTAGTTTCTTTGTGACTCTTTCTAGTTGTTTTGCAACTCGTTGTTGTTTTGCGAAACTTTGTAGTTGTTTTGCATCTCTTTGTGGTCGTCTTGCAGCTTATACATAAAAGGTTATACATAAAAGTTGAGGTAATTTGCAGCAGAAACATTAAAGCTACACAACTCGTCTTTGCACAATTACAATAGAAACTGTCGAGATCCATCACCTCCCTCTGCTCCATTTCACCTGACCTAGTTCTTAACCCGATTAGACTAAAATAAATACCCTTTTTTCACTCGCTCTAAGTAAATACAGCTCAGTGCTGGCGTGTGGCCCTGGCTTTATCTTATCATTCAGAGGTGACACAGATCGAAGGACAATCCTCTTGGAAATTATGAATTTTACCGACTTGTTGCTCAATGAGTCAGATCTACAGAGCCTGCAGTGTTAGGTCAAAGATTGGCTGTATATTCAGGGAAAAGTTCAGAAACAAAAGCTTCTTAAGTTCTTAAAATGAAAACAATAGCCATAGCTTGAGTCGAGGCATGCACCTGTCTGCCTATTAGTCATAACTTGCATCCATCAGATGACCTCTATGTAATCTGTTTGGTTGTCAGGAGAGGGTTTAATAACTCCTCTGGCTGCTGTAGCCAATTGACGTCTTTTTCCAGGATTAGGCGGCGTGGAGGATGATGCTGTAAATACTGACTGATTTGGCTGGTTGCTGGGACACCGTGATATTGTCAGCTTACGTTAGGATATCATGTCGCTGAAGTGCAGGATCATAATTCCATTAAAGTGTGACCTGGTGACGAGACAAGGAGCTGTCAGACATGTCGTCGTTGTAATCAGATATCTTAAATGGAAGCCTATGGGAGAACATTTGTGTTTATTCCTCACTTGTACATATTTGTGCCTTCCTCTTGTTTGTCTTTGGTTCTATTTTTGTTTTGTGTATATTTTGCTTGTGCTTCTTGTAATGCACCGTGACATCAAGACAATTTCCTCGTACGTGAAAACTACTTGGTAATAAAAATGATTCTGATTCTGAAAAAATGATTCTGATTTAACATTTTAAGTTTCTAACAGTTGCAGTTTAGGACAGCTTTGTGCAGGGGTGTTTCTTGCTATATGCGGACTATGCGGTTGCATAGGGCCCCCGAAGCCACCAGGGGGCCCCCAAGCTGGCTTTAATTTTTTTTTTTTTTTACAAATTATAGCAGTCTCTCAATCAATTTGATTCCTTTAAAACACAAATTTGTTCCTAACATTTAAAATAAACAGTTTAAGTAATACGCAGTGTCTGTCTCATTTATGCGCATTTGGAAGATGTTAGAGAAGGTTCAACTTGGAGTCATTTCCTGTATCTGAGTCACGTGTGTTTAGTAATGGGCCCGCCTTTTTAGGAGACTATAGCAGTTTTGAGTGTATTGATTCCAATGGAAGAAGTGAACGTGAACACAGATTATGATCGATCCTTTCATAGTCACCAAAGTAAATACTGGACCCAGTCTTCACAACACACATCTCTCTCGAACATTCTGACACCAAAATGGCCTTTTTCAGACGGACAGATCAGGAGATTTCTGTCTCAGCAACGAAATCTCGCGAGATCTGGCAACACAGCTGAGATAACGTCTGCCATCGCCACAAATTACTCATATTTTTATGATAAATATGGCCGTTAGCCATGTAAATATCTAATGTTAGCAAAATAAAATATATATAAATTGTGCAAATATAACTTTTCATCCATCCACATGACGTTCAAACGAGACCACGCCCACTTAAGTGTGTACCATCTTAGAGGATTTGGAATCCCCCCCACCATGGTTTCACAAAATAGGGGCCCCTAAACAACATTTTGTAGAACGGCCCTGGCTTCGTGCATTAAAAAGGCCCTATTTAAAAAAAAAAGTGCACATATTTTTGTTGATTTTTCTATCACCTTTCTTATATATGTATGTCTCTCCCCTCTCTCCACAGACATCTCTACCATGGGTGTGAAGATGCTGCAGTGTTTTCCTTTCTACAGACGCTGTAAAGAGCGCTGCAAGAGCAGGCAGTGCCCCCCAGCGGCAGGTGAGGAGCAGCTCCATTGTAAGATCATCAAACGTAGACCAAATAAACAGCCATCCTGTGAAAGAACGCCCCGATAATGCCTGACTTTCTATCTCTATCTCCCTCAGTGCCCATCGAGGAGATGAAGCCCCGCCTGTGCTCCACGACATCCTGGAGTAGCGACAGCGAAGGAGCAGGAAGCCTGAGTCGGGGCTCCCAGATATATTTCTCCACCAAGGCCCGGCTCTCGTTTAGACACCAGCTGGACAGCAACATCAACGCAGTGGACGCCACATACTGAGGACACCACATACTGAGGACGGAGGAGATAAATGGACTCCTGTATACGCGTTTTTTGCTTGCACTGTGGTGCAGACTGAGGAAGTGCATCCATCGCCACCTTTAGATGTGACCAACAATAGTTGTGCACAAACATTTGTTTACACAACCAAAAAGTGCATTACTTTTTTTTTTTTACGGTTTCTTTTTTTGACTACTTTTGTGGATAAAACTGCAGATTTTTTTAATTCCCTGTTGAGATAAGGACAACGCAGGATGAGGGAGTTCAAAAACAAGAGGAGGATGCTTTTTTGCCTCTAGTTAGTTCCTCTTTTGAAAGCAAACTGAGCTGCACAGCAGCATATTTGACATGTTTGGCTTAAGCTCACCCTGGCTAATTTCTTTTCTTTCATATTTTTATAATTAAAAACGCTCCTGGTTGCATTTGATATTAAATTGCTTTTTCTTTTTTTTTTTTAAACAAACCTTAACTGCAGATTTTTAGGATTTTTAGGATGAACAGGGTTCTGTGTTTGCCTGGAATGAACAGAAAGGTTCCCATACCTTCTTATACATCAAATTCAAGGACTTTTCAAGGACTTTCCAGGCTCGATTTCCTCAAATTCAAGGAGCCAACAACGCATCGTTTGAGACACGGATCAAGGTTAATTACTGTTACAACACTGAGCAGTTTTAGAAACTGCAGGAGACACACATGTATGCAGCAGAACGTAGCCTGTTTACTAATGTTAAGTAAAAAAAATCATTTTCTATTCTTGCACAAAATATATAAATTCGAGCACATTCAATGCATGTCTATTTATGTCTATTTTCAAAAACTTTCAAGGCCTTGATTTTTACCCCCCTGCAAATTCACAAACTTCCAAGGATCCGTGGGAACGATGGCAGATATGAATGCAGGCGATGGTGATCCCAAATGACATGAAATATCAAAATTCAATGTTTGTCCTTTGATACAAAAATCATTATCAGTTATTCAAAGCTACAGTATGTTAAAAGAAAAGTATCTTTACTAACAAAATAACTAAAAAATGTACATTAAAAAAATGTCTCCTGTGTTTTTCTTGATGGTGAATGCGAAGTTTTGCAGCATTAAATATACAGTATACTCCAAAAATAACACCAAGTAACAGGGTTTTTTACATTTCAAATTTCCAGACTTTTCCAGACTTCTCGGTAGATTACGTAGAAGAAAACACTGCTTTTGTTCTTGCATACGGCCGCCTCCTCCTGTTGGAGATGTTAAAGGATTTTACAGAAAGTTTTATCTAGCTTTATTTTCCCATTTGGAATTATTCACCAGTCAGTCAACTAACCGCAGCTACATATACTTATTTTCACTTCACATATTGAATAAATATTATATTATTGTCCCCACCCCCCATATCTTTTTCTATTTTATAAATAAGAACTTTTTTTCTTTAAATATTCAATTTTTTCCCTCAAAATATTCAATTCAATTCAGTTTTATTTATAGTGTCAAATCATAACAGAAGTTATCTCAAGACACTTTTCATAGAGAGCAG
>JAOVVB010224561.1:0-10500 GCA_028570985.1 Heterobranchus longifilis
CACAGGTGACTGTGTATATTAGGCAGAAATACACACACACACACACACACACACACACACACACACAGATAGATAGATAGATAGATAGATATACATTACATCTAACAGCTTTATTTCTCTGTCTCACAGATGCAAGTCGAGGCAGGGATCCCCCTTCAGATCTGTCTTTCTCGGTTCAGCCGCTGGCTGCAAAACCTGCAGCTCGAGAAGGGTGTGGTCTTTCCCAACAGACAACAGAGATCTTCTGCACCTTCACCTTCTCAGAAACTGTGTACTTTCCTCACATGGTCAGGTAAAAAAGGAAATTGCATTCACAACCTTCAGTTACCATAAGCTCACCAAGATCGGTCTCTGCCTCAGTTAGTTAGGATATTTCCTGCAATGGTGACAAGAACACATTAAACGTTGACTAGAATGCCATTTTTTTCATCTTCAAACATTACAGATCTTGTACAAGAACACTGGATTATCTGTCTCTGTAGCTCTGTTGCATTATATGCAATGAAAAGGCTGCCTTTAATACAATGATTTATTTTCACCTTGTTGGAATTTTGAAAAATGAAATGGAGAAATTTAGCTTTTTTTAATTTGAATGTGCCTCCATCTGCGTTGCGTATCAGACTGGGATCTCGGAGTTTGTTTACAGTACGAGTGTAAACGCAAGCAGCTCCATAAACCTGAAGTGCTCAACAGCTGGATAGACCTGAGAAGCACCTATAGGGTAAGTGGAAGCTCACTTGCTTTTGTATTTACTTTACTTATACTTATGGCTCTACCTAACAATTATTATTTATCAATTATTGAGTGTACCAGTTATTTTCTTGATTGTTTAATCTATAAAATGAATGACATTTTATAGTTATGACCAGTTACCAGAGCCCAAAGGAAAGTATTACATTTGCTTATTTTGTCTGACCACCAGTCCAAAAACCTAATGATATTCAATTATTAATGACATGAAACCCGGAAAAGCAGCACATTTTCGCATTTAAGAAGCTGTAACCAAAAAAAATTACATAACCAAATATCCATTGATAAAACCTTGTGTCAATTAACTAATGACTAATAATTTCAGAATTACTCATGCTTTGATTAACCCCCTTTTATTGTATGTTTCAGCTTTTTTACGACAGGAAACCCAAAGGCCTGAACGGGGCACTACAAGATCTGGGAATACAGTTTTCAGGGAGAGAACATTCTGGTATAAACAAAGCAAAAGTAATTTGTCAAAATTAATCTACATATAAAATAGACTTAATCTAATCCTGTGTGTCTTGTTTTTCCTCTTTCCTCAGGTTTGGATGACTCCCGAAATACAGCTCAGTTGGCAGCGAGGATGATGAGGGATGGGTGTGTGATGAAGATCACCAGGAGCCTGGAGAAGGTGAGTGGCCGTCATCCAACGATGCATCCCAACTCCTAAATCCCCCGGTCCCCCTTCTGTCTCCCCGAGCAAAACTTGATGTGGATGATGATGATGACGAAAGGGAAATCTTTGTGGATGAAGCTTGTGTGTTTCAGAAATATCCTACATGTAGAATTTTTGAAGTTTGTTGTGAAGCTTTCTTATATAAATAAACAAATGTGTAACTGATGTGCAAATCATAAACACTGATATTCATGACCTTTACTTGGTTAGCTTTTAGACATTTGTGCATTAAATATGAAAGAAATATTTGTGGACACTGAAGAGGGAAAGAAGAGCAAGATACATGAACATGCAGGTTAAAGGAATACTTAGCCCCTCAAAATGATCTTTTGTGTATCAATTACTCACCCAGTGTTACCTTGAATTATTCTTGATATATTGAAGTAGGCCTAACAGGGGGCTGTGGGTAACAACAGCACAACTATATCAAAACATCCATTTACAAACTCTCACACAACTGGATGTGTTTTAAATGGTAAGGTTTTAGTGAAAATGCATGTGTTTGGGTAAGTACTGAGCATCAGACTGGATAAATGAGACTTGGATTATACTGCATGAGTTGTGTGAGAGTTTGTAAACAGATGTTTTGATATAGTTTTGCTGTTCTTAAACACAGCCCCCTATTACTTCAATTCATCAAGGATTTTCTCTGTTGGTGTTAGTAATTGAGATCGATCATTTTGGGGGTGTGAAGTATTCCTTTAATCAAACTATAAAGCATAGCACCAATAACTGCAGACAGAATTTATTTGACTACAGTTTCAGGAAAAATCTGGAATGGGTGGTATCTTATGAGTTACTGATTATGTCTCTCATCCTCTTATAGATACCATTAACGGTCAAACCCATGTTTGGAAACACAACTGCAAACAACAAAAAAGAAAAATCCAACACCGATAAAGAGGAAAACACACCTGCCACAAACAAACCCTCATCATCCAAGATTCCTCCCAAATTATGTCAGATAAAAACAAGTTCGGAGAACATTCTGAGGGATTTGGACACAAAGGAGAACTCAAGTTCTGTGCAAAACTGTCAAAGCCTGATCTCACCAAAGACACTGCTGAATGGTACAACTACGTCACTATGGGGACGCAACAGGAGGTCAGTTACAGCTGTCGCTAATATTTCCTCTTTAGTTATGACAAATTGTCCTTCACCATACAATAACAACAATAGCCTTGTTCTGTGTCCTACTACTGTGGGCTGCTTTTCAAATCTGCCTCAGCGTAACCAGCCCTCCAAAACAGGACCAACAGTAGGACACGTGGAGGAGGAGGAAGGTGCAGAACTTTTAGTGGAAACAGAGGACGGGTGTGGTTCATATGATGATGTGGTGTTGGAGGGTGATGGTGGTGTCATCAGTGAAACAGAGAGAGAATTTGACATTGATTATGTGTCAGGTTTTGACAGCGGATGTCATGTGTGGGAAGAAGAGCCCGATGATACACATTCACCAGGCGGTCAGGTCACATTAAGGGACAAAATAAGAGAAACGGTGAGTGTTGAAAACAACTTCATAACTAAAAAGATAACCAGTGAATCATCAACGATGTCTTTACCTACAAAGAAGATGAGATCTCACGTTAATGTGTCTAATCACTTAAATAAAATCAGGCAGCATTCAACGATCTCAAAGTCCAATACTTATTTTGCTGTCCCTAAAACTGTGACTCGTGACTCAAATCAGCAAAAAACAGGACATATGACCTCTCTACACGTACAAGAAAAGTCCAATGGGCCTCATGAAATCTCTAAAACCAACACACCCTCTCTGTTCAGGCACAAACCCTTCATCCCAGAAAATACCTCCACCCCTTATATCTCATTTGCCAGGCCCAGAGCAGTCGTCACACAACACACAAAGCACAAAGAGACTCCAAAATCTTCCTTCACCATCTACACTGACTCAGCCAAACCCTCCCGCTCCTCCTCATCTGGCTCTTTTTGCACCTCCAAGAATGTCCTCTCCTCTCTGTCGACCAACACACCCTCCTTGCGTACAAATCGTTCCTCCATTTCTGCGAAATTGAAAGGAGGACAGAGGATCACATCTCCTCTGTGTGCGTGTGGGCGTCGTGCAAAGCGTCAGGTGGTATCCAACGGTGGTCCGAACCACGGGCGAGGGTTTTACTGCTGCCCGGTCCGCCGGTCAGGCAGCGGAGGCAGGATCCAGAAGGGCTGCGAGTTCTTTAAGTGGGAGTCTGCTCTGATGAAGAGCAGTTCGGTGGGCGCTCCTGCTGTCGGCTCTTCTGTCTCACTTTGTCAGATCAGCTCCACTCTAAACTGTCGGCTACCACAGAGGTCAACAGTGAGAAAGAGCTATTAGATAAGAAACGTTGTCATTATACTGCTGTATGAGACAACAATACAACAAAATTACGTTGGCACTCCCTGATATTAAAAACAATATAAAAGCATGTCAAAATAAGGGTTAGAGCGTGCACCCCATGTAGGCTGAGTCCTGCAGTCCTGTAGTCCTGCAGCGGCCCGGGTTCAAATCCAACCTGCAGCCCTTTGCTGCGTGTCGTCAATCTTCAAGCTGTACGATCATAAAGGCAAAAAGGCCCCCAAAAATAATCTAATACAATAATAATTATTATTATTATAATAATTATAATAATAATAAAGAATGTCAAAATAAGAGCAGCACTCAGTGTGCAAATAAACAAAAAATATACCTTTTTTATAGCAGACAGTACATACAGTAATAGGAAAAGCACAGGTGTATTCAATAACATTAATGATGGCTGCATTCCACTTAGAGGACGTCCTGGTATTGTGCATGCTGGTTCACTGGAATACCTCACTGGGGCACGTAATGGAACTGAGCCATTGTTAATGTTATCAATTTCACCTGTGCTTTTCCTACTATGAAAAGTCAAAATGTCCGCTGTGAAAAATCTAATAATTGTATTTTGTTTAACTTGTTTCTCCTCTTTGCTGTACAAATCAGAGCTATATTTTTATTGACAAAGTGAATGCCCAATTTAATGTGTTTATTCCAGTTTGGACAATTAATTGGCTTTTATAAAGTTAAAATGCTGAAAAAGATTTTTTATGTATTGCCTCTCTGTATTTCACATAATTATGAAGTGAATATTTGGATGTTTGTTACAGTGTAATGAGCATTAAGGAATAATTAACTGTGTTTTTTATTGGAAAAAAAAAATATGTCACCAATAATGAACATTGATAATAAACTTAATTTTCTGTGTTGTACAGTAAATGTACTAGTTTGGAAATGTGCTTTGGAGATCGAATGAAATGTTGAATAAAATGATACAGTGACTGTTTTAATCATGGCTTTGTGTCATGTTTTAATCTTTTAATTTTGCTCTTGGTTTTGACTAGACAGTTTATTTATTTTTATATTAAGATCAATAGTACCAATATTACATATATACAAATAAAAGTCCTGCTTTAAAACCTTAGTTAAATAAAAGTATTAACATCAAAATATACTTAGAGTACTTAAGTAAAAGTACTCATGCAGAATGGCCCATTTCTGAATCATATTTATTGTATTATTTGATTATAATTAATGTGTAATTCACATTAATGTTGCAGCTGGTAATGGTGGCACTAATTTTAACTATATACTGCTGGGTAGCGTAACCTTTAGTAATATCTCAGAATGTATTATATTATTATATTGAATTAATAGTCTGAATCTGTAAAGTAACTAAAGCTGCCAAATAAATGTAGTGGAATAGATGTACAACGTACCATAATATGGAAATACTCCAGTAAAGTACAAGTACCTCATAATATTGTACTTGGGAACAGTACTTGAGTAAATGTACTTAGTTGCATTCCACCACCATTTTTAGAAAGTAATAATCCAAAGGTGAACATATATGTTTCGCGACAACATCGAATACTTTTGTCCCTCCTCGCCCGCCGTACAGGCCAACCAAAAACGTGCTATGTTGTGACTGAATGAGACACCGATCGTTGAAACCACCGCCACAGTTCTTTTGAACACACATTTAGGCGGACTGGCTGTATCATTTTGTAAACTTCACATGGCTTTTACATCGTAGTCGCTGCAGCTTTAAAATCTTAGCCTCGACGGTTAAGCTAACGGCCGAGGGGGAGTAACCAAAACAACAAGGTAGCCCGCTGCGTAACTAGACTACAAGGTTTTGATTCGTACGAAAGCTTATCTGCTAATATGTCGGCCGTGTCAAACGACTCGAGGAAACGCAGCAAGAAGCGGTATGCCGGTCACATCAACAAGCGGTGGAAAGGCTCCCGGGAGCTGGAGGTGGGCATGCAGGGGATCATCATCACATGCAACATGAACGAGAGGAAGTGCACCGCGGAGGCCTTCAATCTGCTCAATGAGTACGCTGACCAGCTCTATGGGCCCGAGAAGGTGAGTCCAGAGCACTTTAATATTCCATGTTATGCATTTCAGATCCCTTTCTTTGCCTGTCATAGACGAGGCCTTTCCTTTGTTCACGATAGTCCTGTTACTAAGTTGGAGCAAATGAACTTCTGTAGTGGGAAAGTGCAGACTAAAGTGCATATTTTACCATAATAAATTGTATTTTTAGTTGCACATTAGTTTTGTGTATTGCATAGGGGCAGCCAGAGCAAAAGCTTTTCATTATGCTTATGCTCACCATGGCAATAGACTTGAATGGAACTGGTGAAGCTGGGTTCTTCTTTAATACAATAGCCAGGCCGGATTACTGAAATCTGATCATCTGGTATAGTGCTATCATATATCGCGATTAAAAAAAACACCCACAAAAAGTTGATCTGGGTGAATTTCGATTATCACGATAACCGTGAATATCCTCACAAATTGACTGCAGTTTATGATAGAGTACTATCTGTGATGCAATATAAATATTTGTTTAGAGAAAAAAGAAGTTATGTTTCGAGAAAAAAAGATGTCGTGTTTCAGCGAAAAAGTTGTAATGTTTTGAGAAAAACGATGCAACATAGCAAAATGTAAGATAACGGTATAATATCTTGAATCGCAGTTATTTTGGCCAGGATAATTGTGCCATGAAATTTTCATATCGTATTTTTACATTTTGCAACAGCACATGGAAAAGACCACATGGGTGCAGTAGAGCGCTGCAGCACTCTGCCAGGCTCTACTGTAAGTAAGAGTGAGCGCTGGGGGGGCCCCTGTGGAGCCGGGGCCGGCAAGGACCTTTTGGACAGTCTGGATAATCGGTTGTTTAAGTCGGCTTTCAACCTAAAATTTAGCTGGTTTCACCTTATCAAATTTGAGGAATTGCTTGTTTTCTATCATTGTAAATTGAATGTCTTTGGCTTTTGGACTGCTGATTGGACAACAAAAAGTAATTAGTAAGGGGCATTTTTCAGTACTTCATTGACATTTTATAGACTAAACAGTTGCAGAAGCAATATGGTGTTATTAACATGCCTCTCATGATCACAGTTGCAAGAAGATAATGGCAGCAGCAGTGAAGAGGAGGAGGCTGATGAAGAAGATGTTGATGTAGCGCTGAAGAAAGAGGTGGCACAGCTGAAGGCATCCGGAGCTAAACAGGAGAGACGCTTCCAGGCTTTGGACAGTGGAGCAAACAACGTCATCTTCATCAAAACTCAAAATCTGGGTAAGTGCTTTTATTGAACGAATCATTGACTAGATTTGGAACTGTAATTATTGTGACAATATATATATATATATATATATATTTTTTTTTCCTCTCCTAGAATCTGACAAGCTGGTTCATCACATCCTGTCTGATCTCCACAGCACCAAGAAGAAAAAGTCACGCGTGATCCTTCGGATGCTACCAGTGAGAACTGTCAACTTAACTGCGTTTAATACGATACATGTGATTTAACATACACAGTATAGAAAGATGTTTTGAGTTTATTGAAATGAGGTGCCACCAGTCTTTTAAAATATTGTTGAAGTATAACAATAATTTACGTCTCGTGCTGCCGTCGTGTCTTATTCTTGTTTTCTTCTCATCCAGGTAACTGGAACATGCAAGGCCTTCCAGGATGACATTGTGAAGTACCTGACTACTTTTCTGGAGCCTTGGTTCAAAACTCCAAACTGTGGTACCTACCAGATCGCCTTCAAGGCCCGCAACAGCACCCACAACAAGAGAGAAGAAATCATCAAAGCCATCGCAGGTAGTGTTGGTCTCATAGGTGTAGTGCTGCCAGAGTGCGACCCTCCTCAACCTTTTTCCTCCAACTGAGGAAATAGAATATTCACAGTTTGCATAATCCAGTTGAAATTCATATACACTATTTACATGCTTGAAGATCCAATCATCACTGAAGGAAAGTCAATAAAAACATGTTATGGTCAAAGTTGTCATATTGACAATTAAGGTGAGTTAATTGATTCACGACACAACTCGTGCATTGAGTAGCATGCAAGGAAACATTCCACCTTAAAAACTGCCGGTAGCTGACTTTGAGCAGCACAGTGAATTACATTATTTTTTCTCAGTCTATGGATCAGCAAATGAAATCATTCAAACACAAACTGCTTGTCTTCATTGGCCTATATTAAGATAAGATAAGATAATCCTTTATTAGTCCCACAGCAGGGGAATTTGCAGTGTTACAGCAGCAAAGGGATAGTCCAATACAAAAGTGTCAGTATAAAAATATCAAAATGCAAAATGTAATAAATATGTAAACAGTAAAAAAAAATTTTTTTTTAAGTAAGCAGTGAAAAAGCAAGTGGACAGTAGAAAAGAACAAGTAAACAGTAAGAACATATATAACAGTAAACATACTGAAAGGTTGAATACACACTATTCACTATAGTGCTTAATGCAACGCTACAACATCCATGGTATCCCCTACTACTGAGCTAGATGGTCGACTGACTGCCGCATATCAGAATCAGAATCAGATTTATTGCCAAGTAGTTTTCACATAGAAGGAATTTGTCTTGATGTAATGGTGCATAACAAACAAACAAACAAACAAACAGAAAAATAGAAAGTAAGTGAAAGAACACAAAGGTAGATATAAAAGTGAGGAAAAATGAAACTCCAAAAGACAGGTGGCATAAATAACTAATATATAAATAATATCACAATAAGGGATATTTAAACAGTATATTCTGTGTGAATAAGAGCTGGATAGTTTAAAAAATGTGTACAAGGAATTATTGACAGGAATGTGCAAATGCGTTAATGTAACACGTCAAGTTATGAGTTGAATACTCAGATGTGCAATAGTTTACAGATGTGCAATACACATATACTACATCAGTTGCTCTCAGCGTCTAATAATTACACGGATGAGTTTACATGAGTTAAAAACCTAAAGACGCTAAAGGTTACGGTTAAAGCTACGGTTTTTGACAAGTCAGGAGTGAGACCGGGTTGGGTTTTCAGTGCAGTTTCAGCACATTTCATTAAGTGAGTGGCAATGAAACCCACAGCTCACTCTGCTAAAATACCACAACATGTAACGCTAGGTTTACTGACTTGTTAAGATGGATACTTGTGCAGTTTATTAATCTTTAATATGTCTCTCCCTGACATCCTCAGGAGTTGAAAAAGGCACTGAAGATCTGTAACTACATCTTCACTCTCATCTTTGTTCTGGAGTCTGTCTTCAAGCTGGTGGCCTTCGGCTTCCGACGCTTCTTCAAGGACAAGTCAGTATTTAACCGCCGCGCCGCCCAAAGTGACGCAATGACCTTTGTCAAACATCTCCGACAGAAACTAAACATTTACCTCCCAGTTTAAGGTTTTGACATTTTAGTGGATGTGATATTGTAATCGAGTGGTGGTTTTTAAGGTACCGTTCTTTAACCTCTGAGTCATGTGGAAAATCTGAGGCAGCGTTCTGAGAGCTTAAATGAGCTTTTTCTAAGGTGCTCCGGTGGATGGTTCTCAGTGAGGCCTGTATGAATACAAACGGCCTCGTTAAACACCCATAAAACACGCTGCCTCAGATGATTTCATAGCTTTGAAATCCCTGGCTTCCCGCTGAAAAACCACACAATAACGCAATCACAACAGCACACGTGTATGCTACCGCACATCACATGCACGTGAACACACACAATAACACACACCTCAAGTGGAGGCGTCATGTTTTTGGACCAGCGCTGACCACCAAGGGCTCCACGATGTCCGCTCTCTTTGCCAAAGTAGACCATTATCCTTTTTGCATTTGGCGGTGGTCCAGTTTGATATTAACTCAGTACACACACACACACACACACAGGTACACACAAACATAACATTTAGCCAAGACCCTCAGGAGTAATTTAAAAAACCTCATTGGATTGTAACTTGATTTTCTTTTGCTGATTCACAGACTTTGAGTATCTAAATGAGGATGTGAGGGATAAACTACGGAGTGGACTCCTGCTCATAGAGAAGAAATAATGGACATTAGGCGTTTTTTCGGACCAAATATTCACACAGCCGACAGGAATGCTGAAGTGACATAAGCCGGCCAGTGCCTCCTCATCACTCCCCGCTGCTGGCAGACTACTAGTTGGCTAGATTGTCTGTATTCAGATAAGAAACTGCAGCAAATGCAACAAACTTTTTTTTAATTACCTTTTAATTTGTTTTCTAATAATGTTGTTTAACTGATGGTAATAATGGGTCAAAATTCTTAAAGTCGTTAAGGGTTCATTATTAGCATCCCATGTTCGGTTCTCTAGTCACGGTTTGGGGCATGTCTGTCATTTTAGCCTCACACAGATTTCAGTATATAAGGCTTGCGCAGAAAAAATGTAAAATAAAGGGCAGTGTCGGTCTGCTGTATGGGAGTATTAAGGATTTAGTGTTACCTGTGACAATGACAGAAAAAAGGGGTGGATAAAACGGCAACTGTGGAAGTACCGTGCAACACATGAGGCTTATTATGCAAGGGGCAATACTTCCAATATGATGAATCATCTCCGAAGACATGACGCCAGCGTGCCCGTTCAGCCATCTGTCTGTAGATTCAGACAGGACAAAATCCATAACTAAAGCTTTGAGGATCACAAAAGTCACATTGACAAGACAAGTATAAAAAAGTGATCTAAGTCAGTGTTCGGGACTGATGAGTGTGTGTGTGTGTCTGTGTGTGTCTGTGTG
>JAOVVB010224592.1:0-10498 GCA_028570985.1 Heterobranchus longifilis
AAACAAATAAAAGACAACAACAAAAAAAGCAAAGAGCATATGTACAAGTGAAAAAGAAAGCTCCAAAGACATGTGGCTGATTAACTCTGAGTATAAATAATATTACAGTAGGAATATATAAACAGCACGTTCTGTATGAGAGCTGCATCATTTAGAGAATATATATACATACAGGGAATATTAACAGGAATGTGCAATATATGAATAATTAACCGATAAGAGTAGAATAAAAAATAAATAAAAGATTGCATTCATGTAATGCATCGTGTTATCACCCTTATGCACTCATGATTTATGTTGACAAACCCTACAACTTAATTATTTAAGTCTGATTTCCAAACTGAGCAAAGAAGAGCATCACATAGACCACTGGTTCCCAACCTGGGGGCCCCGACCCCCACTAGAGGTCGCCAAAGCTTCACGGGGGGTCGCGAGGCCTTCTTGATTTTAAGGGGTGCAAGACAACTTTTTGAGAAAACATATAGAATTAAATTCAAAACAGTTTACTTTTTGCAGATGCACGTAGAGTAATACAATAACACACGTTTACACAGAATAGGAACATTTAAAAACTATACAAGTATAACCTGTAAACACTATGACACTGTAAAAACTACTCAATAATCTCAATAATCAATAATCTACCCAGTATTAAAGTATATGTATATATACACATATATACACCAATAGACATGCATACACGTGTACACAAACACACACACAGATATATGCAGTACATACAGAGATATATTATTTTATTTGAGTGTTTACAGTTTGAGCTCCATACATTTGTAATTATTGTTACCAACAACATAAGCATTTTCAGAAAATATTGTAATATCTTGATATTGGAAGAACCACGGCCGCTCTGGGTTTGTAACAATACTATGTTAGAATACTATTTGATTAAAATCGAACACCAGTGAAGTTGCCTCGTGCTGCTTTGAATTGTCTCCTGTTGGACATCAGTGTAAACCCTCAGTCCTCGACCCTGCCTCAGCAGTCCCCTGTCTCGTGGTCCTGGTCCTGTACCAGCAGTGGGCTGCACAGTTGCCATTGCTAAGATCTTTCCAAAAGGAGCATGCAGAGACGGCCGTGCTGCATGTTGACGTGTCCCACAGGACGGCCGCTGTACGTACTGGATATGCCTGAGACGCAACGTCTTCCTCTCCTGACTGCTACTCAGACAGACAGCTGCAGCTGTTGACATTTGATTCATTTTCCCTCGTTTTTAACATTTTGGGCAGTAGTTCAACAAGCTCGGTGTGGTAATGCTGCAGGTGTCAGAACATGATGTCCGAACTCTTTTCTGTCTCTACAGATTAGTAAAAAAAAAAAAACATTTTAATGATATTATCTTTTGGGACATTTGTTCATTTCCACCAGAGAGCTTGTTGATTTACTGATTTGAGGCATTTAATGATGATATTTTCTCTACGATTCTGTTTATATCTGCTAGGTTTTTATTTCCCCTTTTTCTCCTTTAAAGGGTCTAATAGGACCATCAGGTGTGTCCGGGCCAGCGGGACCAAAGGGAGAGAGAGTGAGTATCTTTGTGGGGTTTTGTTTCTATTTCTTTTATTCTAAAATAAACACAGTTTTAAGAGAATATACTCTTTGGATTTTCTTTCGTCACTACAGGGTGAAAAGGGAGATGCAGGATTACCAGGACCAATTGGGCCTCAAGGCATCCCTGTAAGTCTGTAACTTTATTTTAAATATTCTTTAAAACAAGAAGCATCTTTTAGCTCATTGAAAGCAGAATGTTTATAACAATAGGAAACATTTTACCAGACTTCTGATAAGATGAAAGGCTGACACTGACTTATTTTAAGATTAATTCGACACCACGAACAATAAATATACATTTCAATAAATGAAATCTGATGCAATATATGTGTAAGCAGTGAGCATTATAGCTCACACTCTAGAACCGGGCCTGGCGCCGTCTAACAATACAACGTTAAACGTGGGTCGTAATTACTGCTTGTACAGTTTCTGTGGAGGACCGTCTCTCATTATCATGTGTACTTGAATCAAAGTGCTGCATTTGAATACATTTGCATTAAGGGCTTCTTACAGAGACGCAGTGTACAAACACTACGTTTTCTTTTTTATTTATCCATCAGTTTACAGGGGCAGAACGGCAACAAAAAGCAGCCACATTCAAACTGACACAAGACTGCCACAGTTAAAAAATCTAAATAAAATCAACTTTAAAGTAGCACTTTTAACCCTCTGAAAACAGACCTCCTGTGGGTGGCCACAAGGGGGCATGGTTTACATGATCTTGTTTAAATCAACCTAAAATCAGAATCAGAATCAGAATCAGAATTGTTTTTATTGCCAAGTATACAAGGAATTTGTTTTGGTGATACGGTGCATAACAAGAACACAAAAACACAAAAGTATATATAAACAAATAAATAAAAACAGTAGGTATATGTTAGGGAATATGTACAGAGAATATTGAGAGGAATGTGCAATATATTGAATGTGCTATTTGCCAATGACAATATAATTATGATTATGATTGCATTAATGTAATGCATCGTGCTATGAGCTGAGAACCATAATATAACCATAAATCTGCAGAAATGGAAACAGCTGTGGGAAAAAAACCCTGCATAGTGAAATACGAAAGTTTCGGAAAGTTTTTCCAAATCCTGCTGAGACTTACGGCCTTTAACCCTTGATATATTCTTAAGGTGATAGTAACCTGACTTTGTAATTGTCTTAATGTGGCTGTTGAAATTCAGGTCCGAGTCCATGACTACGCCCAGATTTCTGGCTTTGTCCGTAGTTTTTAACATTACTGACTTTTAATTGTTCCTCTTTGGCTCCAAAAACAACAACTTCAGTTTTGTCTTTGTTTAATTGAAGAACGTTTTGGCACATGCAGTCATTGATTTGGATTATAGTCCCCTGGTGATATGGTTATGTAAATGTGTGTGTCGTCTGCATAATTATGGTAACGTATTTAGTTGTTTTCTATAATCTGAGCCAGTGGAAGCATGTGGATGTTAAACAGAAGTGGTCCCAGAATGGAGCCTTGGGGAACTCCGCATGTCATTTTTGTCCAGTCAGATGTATAATTACTTATAGACACAAAGTAGTCCTGGTCCTTTAAGTAGGATTCAAACCAGGTTAGTACTGTGCCAGAAAGTCCAACCCAGTTTTCCAGTCGGTCTATTGTCGAATGCACTGAGACCCAGTAATATTAAGACTGTCTGTTAAGATGGTAAACAAGAATATCTCCCAAAATGTAGTAAATATGCAGCCACAGCCACTGATGTTATTTCTCATTTGTTTTTGCAGGGTTTAGTAGGACCACAAGGACTCAAAGGAAACCGGGTAAGATACCCCCCATGATAATTTACCAGTTATAAAGATAGCAGAACAAAGGGCATGATTTTGGCAAATGGACACACATTAGATTTCATTTGTGGAATACACACAGACCAGGTCACTTCTTTGCTTTTACTCATTAAATTCTGAACTAAACTCTTTACGAGTCATATTTAAAACAGGCAAAACATGATTTAACTTCTGGCATTATTGTTGCACGTGGGACTGTAACAGGTCACGTGAGCAGAGTTGTGATGACTTCAAAAAGCAGGAGATGAGAATTAAAGAGCTGCACATCAGTAATATTCTCTTTGATATCAAGCATGAAAAGAAAGCCAGATGAGTCCGATAGTTTGCTTTGATTTTTTTTCTTTCTCAACGATCCTGAATAATTCACGTCAAGATGTTTTTTTTTTTTTGCTTTTCTGAGGGAAATGTATTTGTTTTGCAGTGGCTTTGTTTTGAGGGACCTTGGATGCACTTCAGAATAAACTTTATAAACAGATTAAATGACAATTCTTGATAAAACTCCAGACAGGATCAAAGTAAAATAATAATACATTCATGTTGTTGAGTGACCATGGAGACAGCTTTGTTCTTCTCCTGTTTTATTGTCTTTTATGTGACCTCATGATGTGGATTCAGTTTCGGGTTTATAACTGAGAGATGGATATCAGTCTCACGTGTTAAACCAGCTATAACCAAAAGTTTTACAACAGTGGATCAGATCAGTATGTGCTACAGTGCGTACAGCGGCAGTGTTTCCTGCGAATTACGCAGCTCGATTACATATAAAGTCAATGCAAAGATGCAAATAGATGCGAATTAGCGGCGGGCATCGCAACCGATGCATACTCACGAAATTCACATAATTCGTTTATTTGTTGAAATTTTTCAACTTGAGCGAGAAATTTGTGTGACGCCGTTTAGTGAAAGTCTATCAGCCTCCTGCAGCCCTGATGGATTCAAACTCCATTCAGAAAACACATTTTAAAAGTTGTTTACTTGTGTTTTGTGGACAGACGTGACTACACCTGCTCCACCTTCTGATAACGGCTATTCAGTCTGACCAGGATTTAGCCTCTGTGCTTCTGGTGTAGCCGGCAGATATGCAGGCCATGACTTCCTCTTCTGTGCACCGGTCATTGTGGTCATTAAAGAATTGCGTTGAGAGGTGACGTCTCTATAAACAGATATCTGCATATCAATGCAGATAAATAACAAAAAGGTAATAAAAAAGCGAAATCGTCATCAGATGGTTCTGAGATTGCATTTCGGCCGATGCGTTCCGCCTCTTTTGCTCTCCACACGGACTGTTTACCTGCATGCAACCAAAACACGCTCAGCGGACACCAGAGCGCTCTGATACTAAAGTCTGGTCCCGTAGCTCCAGATTCTACATTCATATGCAGAATCTGTCGTGGCTTCGATCCATTTGTTTGTCGGAGCCACTTTAAGACAAAGATACGGACATTTCCACCACGTTATCTTTCACGTTATCTGTTGCTTTACTCCTGTTTGAGGCGACTTGGATGATGTCTTGTGACGTTATTAAAAAAAATAAATTAAATTTGTTCGATCCCACATTCATTCAAAACTCAAATAAAATGATACGCAATCTTAGAAGGTCATTATGCTTATTATTTATTATTATTATTTATATTTTAGCGTTTAAATGGTTGAGAACTGTCTCTCATCAGCAGTCAAAAATAAAATGATCCACGGATTTACAGACGTCTGTTTCACCATGTAAGAGTATTTTTGGGCCCCGTGGTTTCACATGACGGATCCGGTAGTTGCAGTACCACCGTTTGGCCACTATGCCAAATTGGCTTCAAAGCCCGGCGCTCTTCCTGGAGACCTGGTCCTGGTCTCCAGCTCTGTACTTCCAGACTGATATCCATCTTTTTAATTGCAGAAATAAAGCAAATTCAACAATCCCTTTAATTGTCCCTGAATATGAAAACAGCCCTGCAGAACGACACAGCACAGTATCCGAGTGTTTTAATGTCCACAACTTCCTCTCAGAGAATGTTTCTGTTTCCTTCCCATTAACCTGTGACTCTTTTAATATTTCCACTCCCATCTTTCAAGTCTTCACATTTCATACGCTCTCTCCGCACATTCAACTGGCCTCTTGTCAAAACATTTTCCGGCAGCAGAAATCAGAATAAAGACGCTGCTGTTAATCAGACCTGACCAGTTGAAAGTGTTGAAGACAAAGCTATGGGATCGTGTTGGTGTTTTTTTTACTCTTTTTGTCCTGTCTTCCTTTGTTTCCGCAGGTCTTCCTATCCCCTTTTCCTTCCCTCCACCTTGCTCTGCGGCCCGTGGCTCTTTTTATTGCCGGGGTCGCCCTCTCTCCCTCTCACACACCTTGGCCTCCTGCTCCTCCTCCTCCTGCACTCTAATGTAGTCCTGGGTTAATCCTCCTGCTCTTACACCTCCTCTTTACTTCTCCTGTTTAACAGAACCTCTCCCTTGCAAGCCTTCCTGTAGTCCCCCCCCCCCCCCGACCCAACCCCCACAGTGGCAGGCAGCGCTCTCCCATCACTGTCCAAATCTACGCTACATTTTGATGCTGGCACACCAAAAACATGCTGCATGTTTCTGAGATTATCGTTCTTCAGACGGAAACATTTCAACATGTAATCAGTGCCTGTAAAACAGCAGCCAGTAATTAATTAGCTGCACGTTTATAGTACAGCAGATAAGCAAAATAAATCTTTAAAATCTGGAAAGAAGCACCAAAATTTGAAAAATCTCATTCGCCACGTACGTTTCAAATTTTGAAACTTTGACTCGGATGTTTCTGGTGTCGAATAACTGGAAAATTCAAATGTATACATCAGAAATCTTTTACAGATCTCCTTCTGCCATTAACCAGGATCCTACACAGTCTGGAAAAGTCTGCAAAAATCTGGAATTTGATTTTAGTATTTTTCAGGTCCGGACGAGTTTGGAAAAAATATCTAATTGCACTTATTTTCACTGATATTGTAATTGCGCTATGATTTTTGCGATATTATATTGAATGCTACTTGTTACATAATTATTCTAATTTTCATGGAAAAACATATGAAAATGATCATGGTGTGATTATTGAGATAATCTCAGATGTTTTAGGTCTGTAGAATATGATGACAGGCCGGGACGTCTCTGCAGCGTGAAAATATTTAATTTAAAATGATATTTTGATACACCTCCTGCGATTTGACCATATTACCATATTGCAATTTCCATAAACTTTTGATTAATTGTTCAGCCCTAGTTTGGAAAGTATTTGTGTGTCCATATTCTGTTTTCTAAAATATAAAATTCAGAATTTCTAAAAAAAAAAATCATCATACAAGCAGAGTTTTTCATGAAGCCAACAGTATTTAGAGAAAGAAGTTTTAATATTTTCACAAAAAACTTTTGAATATTTAGAGAAAAAAGTCTAAATATGGTCACAAAAAAATAGTATAAACCATATGCAAGGACAAAAGTCTTTTTCTACGTAATCTACTGAGAAGTCTGGAAATTTGAAATGGAAAATATACAGGAACCCTGATTAACTCTGAATATATTTAAAACTAATGTGACAAAACAAACAGTATTTCAGCAAAACCTTTATTAGAAATGATGCAGAAAAATGTATTTGCACACGAGGATCTGAATATGATCCTGTGGTTATTACTGTACATAACATTTGTCCTGCGTAGCATAAAACATATAAAATGTATTCATGTGTAACCTGCAAACTTTAGGATCACGTATATTTTTCACATTGAAGGCATCTGTAACCTGAATAACCTGAAGATTTAAAGTAAATGTACAGAGATAATTAACTAACCTGTGTTTAAAATAATGTTCACATCTGCAGCTGCACAGCTCTGTGGCTGCACGTGCATCCACACTTTCTTTCAATGGCTGACATATAAATATATATAACTCTGGCTTCTCTGTGGTAAAAAATATATGATTCAATCACAAGATCATTTCTTCTACACACAGCTGACTCCAAAATAGTATTTCCAGGCCAGAAAGGGGCGGCCATCTTGGAAAAGTAGCTGTAAAATCAGCAGCAGCCAAATGCTGGTAAAAATATGCAAACGGCTGCTGGATTTAATTCACTCTCCAGTAAAATAAAACAATGAGAATCTGTTGAGTGGATGGTCAAATTTGGACAAAAAAACGTTAATTTCCAACCCTGGTGGCAGCCATCTTGATTTTTGTGTGGCTAATGGGTTTTATCAACAAAAAAAAAACAATCCAGCCAAATGAGTATTGTGGTTCTTCTTTCCAGATCTGAAAGAGTTTCCTGCAAAAATGCAATTAGCTGCAACACAAGTCGTCCTGGAATGATTTGCAAACTGCTAAAATATTGTGCAGCGATCATTTCCCAAGAGACAAACAAACGTTTGTGTCGCTTCAGTGACCTCATGAACGTCTCGTCTCTGAATGTGAGCCTCGGCTTCTACAACACTCACAGCTTTTCAGTCTTAAACCTGAAGAAAGTCTGAAATGTGAGACTGCAGTTGGTGATGCTGAGACTGAGGCTGGGAGAACTCTGCAGTCAGGCTGCATACTGCTGTTCTTATCACTGTGTATTCCCCATACATAATCAATTATCTGATCCCTGACAGCCTGTCATGCTGGTGAGCAGCTGTTGGTCCACTTTTACTCTGTAATCTCACTACACATAGTTTTTAATGGCTATTTTCTGATTTATGGAGTGATAAAAACAAATATCCAAAATTACCTCTGTGAAAACCTTTGACTGAAACAAGAATTTTCATATTTAATGTTTTCTTCAGTCTTCTCACTCAGAAGTAGGGATGGGACAATATGTATATATGTAATCGTTTTTATCATAAATCGCGATAAAAACACTCACAATAAGTTGATGGTGGTGTATTTCCATTATCCGGATAATCATAAATATCCTCATGAACTGACTGCAGTTTACTACAGTGTCTTATCTGTGGTGCAATAAAAATATTAGTTTCTTTTTAAAAAAAAAGGTGCCATGTTTTGAGAAAAAAGTCGGAATGTTTCGAGAAAAAAGTCACAATTTTATGAGAAAAAAATCTGAATATTTTCACACAAAAAAGTTAGAATATTTAGAGAAAAAGTCAGAATATTTTCTAAAAAAATGTGGAATATTTTTGAGGAAAAAATTGAATATTTAAAGAAAATATTTTTTTTATAAAATAGAAAAAATACAAGGGGAACAATAATATAATATAATATTATTTATTCAACATGTGAAGTGAAAATAATCAGAGTATATGTAGCAGCGGTTAGTTTACTTCCTGTTTGACAGAACGGAGTGCGGACTGAAGTTTTCTGACGGCTGGTTTAACAATCCCAAATATAAAGACTGGCTGGTGAAGGACTGCAAACGGGAAAAGAAAGTTAGATAAAACTGTTGTCTTCTGCGTAATCTACAGACAAATCTGGAAATGTGAGTCTGGAAAAGTCTGGAAATTTGAAATGGAAAATGTGTAGGAGCCCGTAATTATACACAATATCATTTTGACGATATATATGGCTCAGAAAACACCTGAAACCTGCTCACCAGCTGCACTGGCTTTAATCTCTCTCCCCTAACTCCCTCTACTTACCTTCCCTTTCCTCTAAAGGTGCATTAAAATAATCATACTGTCTTTTGAAAATAGCAAAAGGCACACCAAACACATTAGTGGATTAAGATAACTTTTTTCATATTGTCTAAATTAAATATGAAATCTTACAACAAACATTTGCTTCATGTGTGGCTTAATGAGGGAGGACTAAAGTTTGTCTTTTTTTTAATACGCTGTTGTTTGCAGGGAGAGAGGGGCAAGAAAGGCAACAGGGGGGCCAAAGGGGATAAGGGAGACCAAGGAGCACCTGGATTAGATGCCCCCTGTCCGTTGGTATGTCAGTAGTCCGATGTGTAACCACGAGGCAAAAGGAAGGAGCACTAGTTCAGAATAGATCCTCAGTTTCTCTGGAGATTTGTTTTCAGTAGTGGTCTTCCTTTTGGTTCTGGTTCTCAGTGGTTCTAATCGACCTCAGGCAGGGTTTGGTCCAAGTGTCCTCTGATATGGGGAGATATGGGATCGGATTATTGAGATCCTAAATTTGATGTTCATAGTGTACAGGGGGAAAAATGACTTGGATGGACCACAGACCACAACCTTGCCTGAGGAACCTTTTTTTTCCAGGAATGAGACAGACAGGAACCAGGCGGCCACTGCTGATGAGTATCAACATATCAAAACATTTTGTCTCAATGTTCAGTCTCCATCCTGCAGCTCTGCAGCCCTGAATATTGGACAGGCTGGAGACAACTAGAGTTCTGCACAAGCCAAAAACTGAGAAACGAAACCATGCCTTTAATATCCGGCCCACATTAATGTGATGGGTACCAAATCTGAAACCGTTTTCTTGTATTTCATCCACTATTGACCATTAGCCAGACTAATGCAACATATTGGTTACGCTCTGGTCCAATAGGTTGTTTGCACATGATGTCATACACGATGCGCTTTCCAGATGGAGGGCAGACAGCTGGAGGCAGACTACCAACGCTGCACAAAATGTCTTTGATTTGCTCTGTTTACTTCTGTTCCAATCCATCAAATTGGAGAAAACAAGGGCTACTTTTGAGTCCCGAAAAATGTGGATCAAAAACCTCTGTTTTCAGTCTGTAGAAGTGGAGTCAACTAATGTCAAACTGCCTCGAGTTAGTATTGCCATAATTATAAAATGCTGTGACAACTTCTCCATGTTTTTAAGCCACAATGCAGATTTTTAACGGTGTTTCGCCAGACCTCTGGGAACAGTTGATCTATAATTAACCCAGAAAATATGAGCTAAAGTTAGTGAACGTTAGCTGGCATTAGTATCCTGACCCCAGCAGTGTATTCATGTACATATTGGAGTTGAAATATAAAAAGTCAGTAACTCTCAAACTCACACTGGCAAAAACAACAGCAGTCGTTCAGAACTACTTTGGTCTACTACTAAAATAGTTGTAGTTCTCTCGACTCTCTTAGCTTTCATCTGTGTCTCCGTGTAGTAACGGGGGAGGACGAGGTAATGGTAGTTTGTAATGACCATCGTCTCCACAGCGGGTAAAACCACAAAGTTGTGGGGAAAATCTCTTTTCTTCATTTTG
>JAOVVB010224613.1:0-10498 GCA_028570985.1 Heterobranchus longifilis
TTTAAAACATCAACAGAAAGCAAAAATATGAAAGCCCCTCAGTTTGCATGCATTACATATTGTTGCAGAAATGTACTTTGGAGTTGTAGACATTCATGTATTAAAAAAAGAAGCTTGTTTGCAGGAGTTGTTACTTCTTTGAGAGGGAGTAAATATCAGGTTAGTTTGTACACATTTCTTACAGTAAAAATACAGATTTCTAAATGGTTATGTTAGAAGATTTAACTAATGTCATCAAAAGTGAGTAAAAATATAGAAAATACAGTATTATAGTAAATACAATAGATATGGTAAATAAAAGTATATATGAGTAAATACAGTTTATTCACACGTATTGTTCTGATAATGTAGCATAAAATCATTGCACATCTATTTAACCCAGGCCCTCCTTAACAGCTAAAAAAACCCATTTAACATTCTTTTATCAGTTTGATACTTAATGACTTTTCCTAATTTTATTTGCTTATAAACATGGCAGATAATGAGACAATGGGCCCCTGGGCACAGATATGCAGAAGGCTGCACCACCTCTCCTACACAGGAGCAGTAGTGTAGTTGCGTTGTGTCTCTTTGTAGTCATTTTGTGTGTCGTGGTCACTTTGAGTCTCTCTGTAATTGCTTTGTGTCTCTTTGTAGTCGTTTCATGTCTCTTTGTAGTTATGTGTCTCTTTGTAGTCATTTTGCCTCTATTTGTAGTTGCTTTGTGTCTCTTTTTAATCATTTGAGTCTCTGTAGTCATTTTGAGTCTCTTTGTAGTTTTTTGTGTCTATTTGTAGTTGCTTTGTGTCTCTTTGTAGTCATTTTGTGTCTCTTTGTAGTTTTTTGTGTCTATTTGTAGTTGCTTTGTGTCTCTTTGTAGTCATTTTGTGTCTGTAGTTGATTTGCATCATTTTGTAGTCATTTTGTGTCTCTAGTTTTTTGCATCTGTAGTTGCTTTGTGTCTCTTTGTTTTCATTTTGTGTCTCTTTGTAGTTTTTTGCATCTGTAGGTGCTTTGTGTCTCTTTGTATTCATTCTGTGTCTCTTTGTATTTGTTTTGCATAATTTTGTAATTGTTTTGTGTCTCTTTGTAGTCATTTTGAATCTTTTGTAGTTGTTTTTCATTAAATGTAATCAAATCCAGTTTGTGGAAAAGAGAAAGGCACTTTAATACCTTTCTGTATACTGGGTTTTAATTCAAAAGTTCAAAACAAACATTTTGCTGTTAGAAATTTGAAAATGTTTGCAATCATTGTTGTTATTACTTTTACACATACAGCAGTAGGGTCTGTGGGATCGCAGACAATGAGGAAGTAAAAGCCAATGCCAGCAACACAAGTGAAAAACAAGAACATCTCATTCTGTAGCTGATATCTCTATATATAAAACTGTGAAGGTCAGGGGAGAAAGGCTTCATTGTGTAGTTAAGTAGTTTACAGCATCACCTCTCTCCTCTCAGATGGACTGACGGTTGTACTCGTGGGGAGGATGCATCCCGTCGTAGTGAAACTCCCTCCACTGCTCGGTGCTCTCTCTGGACCTCTCGTTTTGTTCTGGGAAGATTATGAGAATTTTAGTGGATGAATGAGCTGCTGGAGTGAATGAACTCATCCCTCTCAGATATACCATCATCCTCCTCTTCAGCGTAGCTCTCAAACTCGTTCCTCTTCTCCTCGTGAAACTCTCGCATTCGTTCATCTGCAGCCAGAATCTGCCTCTGCTCAGCTGCAAGGACAGAGGAGGAGGAGGAGGATGATTAATTAACTGAGTGTAAAATGATAAACATCTTAGATTATTGTCATGTTAACCTGGGAGCAGGATAAACTGGACATAAAGAGATGTTGGACCAAGTAGGGTAATTTTCAGGTGCATACTAGTATTTTGGGTTTCTACTGGAACATGTTTACATGCTTTAATGTTCAAATTGTTCTACTGTCTGTCTGAATCTCCCTGTATTCCAGTGTTGTGCTAATTACTGAAAAATAGTAATTAGTTACAGTTACCTCATTAAAAGTAACTCAGTTACTTTTACTTCCACCAAAAAGTACTATGTTACTGTGATAAGCCACGTTTTAGTTACCTTTTAAATGTCTTTATTTTTTCCGAGCTTACCTGAACGCACCACGAATTAACGAGGGGCCACTGAACATACCATTAAGTTCCATCAGTGGCTGGCACGTTTTGTTGTTTTGTTTACCTCAGAAGGCAAATGTTGCCACACAGACACGGTGACTTCAGGGGCGCAGGAGGATTTTACAGTTATGATGTTTGTCCATCATCTCCAACTCCAGCAGTGACCGTGGTGTTTGGAAAAGAACCGCTACAAGCTAGCTGTTACACCGGTAAGCTAACTGCTATGCTAGCTGTTGTAATTCTTTTGAGTGTAATACAGCCACTTTAGATCATTTAGCTTCAATGTTACCTTCTGCCAAGTACCCAGCCGTAGTTTGCGGTCTGCTCTACTTTTGTCATCATCTTTTATCCTAAAATATGTCCACACTGCCGACATTACTGCATGAGGGGTGAACGTCACGTTAGTCCCAACACTCACGCTGTATTCACCCTCTGTCTGAAACACTCCGTTTTAGCGCCTGTTTCTTTAAGCCCCCCCTCCCGAAAAAGCCCAGTCTGCTCTGATTGGTCAGCATTTCCAGATCTTCTGCATCTGCGCTCTCGGTGTCTATACACCATCATTGTAGCGGGGGAATGACTGTAATGCCACTGTAGCGGCACTTTCTACAGCGACCGTGTGTACAATATACATAGTAGAGTTGTGACATCACAACCTTACATTAGTTCTGACGGCTCGTTTAAAGGTACAGTTTTTGAATCCTTGCTGTGTGCATTTCTCCGTGGATTGAGCATTTTGATACTTTCACAGTATGTATATAGCACCTAGACCTGCTTTATACTATAAAGGACATGGAAAGCTCACTTTTTACAATATGGGACCTTTAAGATGGACTTGAAAAAATCTGAACCTTTCATTTTTGCTTTCTGCCCACATATATATGTATAAATAGAATGAGAAACAATGTGTGTATTTTTTTTTTTTAATTAAAGCATGTAAACGTGTTCTAGTAGAAACCCATATTACTAGTATGCCCCTGAAAATGAGCATAATATGCCCCCTTTAATACAAAACTAACAAGTATACAGTATATGTACACTGAAGGCATGGGTTCAGCAGAAGCTAATTATGTAACTTCAGCAGTCTGAAGTTTGAAAAACCAAGTGGGTATTTTGCAACATTACAGTCTCTTTAGTAGTAATGGGCTCCATTTTGGATCCAGTTGCAAAGTTGGTACTAAAGATATATACAGAAGCCCGGAGAGCACATTAAAGTCCTTGTCTGTCATGATAGTGACAGTGAAACTCACACACTGACTGCAGTAACATTAGAAAGAGCCATCAGCTGAGATAAGAAAGATTTGGGATAGCCATGCTGCTAACATTTTCCAAAGTCAGGTCACAACCTTTGACCTTTTAACAGGATTCCTAGCATGAGCCTGTGCATGCAGTCAGAGCTGAAACTCAAACTTGGGAATTCAAGTCACTTAGTTTTATATTACAGAGTTTAATGTTTATACGATTAACAGATGAACTGCAGATCAGTATTCGTGCCATATGTACTTACTATTTTTGATTTCTTATCTTATATCTGCACAGCATCATATTCTTCACCCGACACACACAACAGCAGACCTGCTCCTTACCAACTCCCACAAAAAGTCAAACAGCAGCAGTCTGATGTCTACGTTTTCATGTCAATACTTTGCCTCAAATTCACTTTTCATCCACCCACTGAAACATCATGTAATACATTTATCAAATATTCTCCTTTCCAACTTTCATCTGCCTGCAAGCGAGATGTTGTGCTTTCATGTCATTATGCAGCAGGAGAGGCTCTTCAAAGTGAGCACAATTTATTTGTCTCACTTTTTTTCAACTTGTTTTTTCTCTGACCCCTGTCTGCCTGTGTGTGTGTGTGTGTGTGTGTGTGTGTGTGTGTGTGTGTGTCGGCACATTCCACATTCAACTCCCAACCGCTCACCCACTCACTCTCAGTCCATCTCAGTCTTTTCACTGTGTTTACTGCTTTGTGTTCACTTTATCCCTGCTTTTAACAGCACAGAGTGTCTTGTTGTTGTTACACACACACGCACACACACATCACACACACACACACACCCACGGCATGTTACACAACTCAGAGCAGCAGTCTGTGTGTGTGCTCTCACCTTCCTGTTGGCAGAACTGCACATAACTGTCGTTAAGTCACTCGAGAATGTCAAACATTGTACAGTATGTGAATTTTCACAACACTTGTAGGGAGAATATTCACTGATTTATGTGTGTGTGTGTGTGTGCGCACGCATGTGTGTGCGTGCGTGAGTGCGTGCGTGTGTGTATGAGAGCTCCATGCTGCCCTGTGGCTCCTGCTGCAGCCTCCAGAAGAGGAGGCAGAGTGGCTGTGTCTCTGCTCAGGCCAGGTCCACAAAACAGTTAACAGCTAGCCATAAAAACATTAACATGTTCACTCACTCTCCATTCAAACTGCAAACTTTTTTTAAATTCCAGTTTCAATCTATCACTGTGTGGTTTTACTGTACAATGTCAATGTTTCCATGTTGCCTGTTCATGCTCACGATGAGGGACAAAAATACTTATTATCTCTTTATTTCCCTTACAAAAAGAAGTTTATTCAAGTGTGCTATTTGTATACTTATTTTAAACTAAAAAATAAGAGAGTATACTTTCAGTTTACTTTTATGTACTAATCAGAGACATACCTAACAAACTTATACTTAAGTATACTTGGCAAGTATACTGACAAGTATACAGAAAAGTCTAAGAATACTTGGCTTATACTTATACGTAATCCTTTGATTGAGATATACTTAGAAAAGTATAATTAGATAAAGTAAAGGTTAAGTAGCCTAGTATTACAGTTTTACAGTATTCGGATGCTTAACACACTTCTTTGTTTTGTCAAGCATATCAGCATCAATTTTTCTTTCCAGGTGATGTCTGATATTTTTGTGTAGGTCTATACTTTATTGTGCAAGATGATTTCTTTAAAGAGGCAGCACATGTTTCATTCACATCACTTCAATCAGATCAAAACAACTTTTCTAGAATCAAATGTAATATTGTTGATGCTGTGCATCCCTGTCTTGTTTTAGCTTGGCTGGATTTATCGCAGCTCCTTAGCAGAATTTGTTTCATGTTTTAAGAGGTAATAATAGTGATAATGTTTTTGCACATTATACAGTTTTAAAGACTGGTATGTAGGATGAAAAACTCTTGATTATAAGGAAATTGTCACTTCCTTTGGTGGAAGTATTGGCTTGTCTATAAGCACAAATATGAAGAACTCTTACTGAAGTTGTGCTGTTTCCCAGAGTATGTCTAGCAAATTTCAAGCCCTTAGACCAATCAGAACAAATGTGGCATTTTCCTTATCATAATAAATCCCTAATTAATAAATAAATAAATAAAGTGAGTTCAAGTGATTAACAGTGTGCAGGACCTTTTTTGGTTTCTTCTTGTTTCGAGAAAAATAAACATGAATGCTGAAAATTAGAAGAAATTCTTTCTGAGGACAGGTGGTTTTGTTATGAATTCTTATTAATATTATCACCAATTTGAATGCAACATAATGACTTCCATTGTAGCATGACAGTGAAGAAATTAATGAGAGTGTACCTCTGCTGCCAAAATGTCCTGTATAATAAGACACAGATGCCAACAATTACCCCAAACACACAACAAGACACGCACACGCGCGCGCACACACGCATGCACACACACGCACTCACACGCACACACACGCAGGCACGCACACCACCTCGGCTGACCCAGACTGCCACAAACAAACTCAGAATGAACTCACCGTTAATCTCATCCTGAGACTTTGCTCCCCGTCTGCTGCGTCTCCTGAAGAAGTTTGCGGCATCTGCCTCCTTCATGAAGATCTTCTTCAGATGACCTGCAGTGGGGAGCAGCAGGAGGAGGAGGAGGTTCAGATCACAATATAAAGAGATAAAGAGAGAGGATGTAGAAGAGATGATGTAGCTCCTCACCTTGTGGGTCTTTAGCTCTGCCTGTGCTGCTGGACACAGCTGCAGAGTCGGCCTCCGGAGACACTAGGGTCAGAGGACAAAACATGAAGGCTCTAAAATTAAAATACAGAATCTAGGCTCCCATGCTTATCCCTGCATGAAATGCAAATAACACAAATCCTCCTGTATCAGACTCACAGGAAAGTGCCAGAAACACAGCGAGGAGAGCCAGGAGGGTTGCATACTTCCAGGACATCTTCAGCTCCGTGTCTGAATGTGTTGAGAGATTCGAGTAATGTGGAAGACCAGGAGGGAGAGGTGAGTATGTGAGGTGTGTGTGTGTGTGTGTGTGTGTGTGTGTGTGTGTGTGTGTGACTGTCAGAGGAGAGGGAGGGAGTGATAGTGCAGAGGGCCCCCACCCTGTAAGACACCCAAACTCAAAGAGTCTAGTTTTAGTCGTTTTGGATCCCTTGTTTTGTGTCTCTGTGTACTAATTGCAGGTTGTTTTAGTAATTTTGCATCTTTTTGTGGTTGTTTCGCATCTTTTTGTGGTTTGCCATCTATTTTTAGTCATTTTGCATCATTTTGCATCATGTTGTTGGCTTTTTGCATCTATTTTTAGACATTTTACATTTCTATGTGGTCGTTTTGTGTCTCTTTGTAGCAATTTTAAGTTGTTTGTATTCATTTTTGTCTCTTTGAGGTTGTTTTGTCTATTTTAGTCATTTTGCATGTTTTCGTAGTGATTTTGCATTTTTTTTTGTCATTTTGCATCTTTTTGTAGTGGTGTTGCATCTCTTTGTAGTGGTTTTGCATCTATATTTAGTTTTGCATCTTTTTGTAGTGGTTTTGCATCTATATTTAGTGTTTTTGCATCTTTTAGTGGTTTTGCATCTATATTTAGTTGTTTTGCATCTTTTTGTAGTTGTTTTGCATCTTTTTTGTCGTTTCGCATCTTTTGTGGTGGTTTTGCATTTCTTTTTAGACGTTTTACATTTCTAATTGGTCATTTTGTGTCCCTTTATAGTCATTTTGGGACGGTTGTAGTCGTTTTATGTATGTTTGTGGGTTTTTTCAGCAACATTTTTGGTCAGGGCCCCTGACACTTTGGTTCATTGGACCTGTGCCTGGTAGGTCCATTCAGTAATCCATCCATCCATGGTAGAGAGGGTTTCCAAGTGATAGAAAGTGTGGATGGTTTAATTTTGACTTGATAAATTTATTGTGCTCATGGGCCTGTGAGGGTCTTTTTAGTCACCACTTTCCTGGCTGGTTAATACCCACACTTACAAGAGAAAAGATGGATGACAGACAGCAAAAACACTGACCTTTCTGGAAAAAAAAAGTGACCGAAAATAAACCGAGGCCCAGAGCTGGAGCAGGGTTTTTCTTGCCAAAATGTCTCCTTTGCAGATGCAGCTGAAAGAGGCCCCTCAACAAGGCCGCCCTCTCTGCTTCTTGCATAAAGTCATGCCGGAAAGTATGCAGCCTTCTGTTTGCTGGAGTTTTTTTTTTTTCCTCCACCTGAATTCTGGCTGTGCCCCAGAAAAGACTGAATGTTTAAATTGTTTTGTGGGGCGATCCGAGGTAGAGGGATTGTTGCTCAGGGAAGTAAGAGGAAATTGGAGGGAGGGTTTCAGAATATATGTTTGTTCAGGTAAGTGAGGAGGGCATGTAAGAGGAGGGACAAGCATACAGTAAATTCGGACATTACATTCAACAGTCTGAGTTTTCAGTTCAGGAAAAATGTACATGGTGGTTTTGTTTGTCTGTTTGTTCAGTCAGGTTATCTAAAAACAGATTGTGATCAGTTTCTAGAGTGGATCTGTCATCCAAAACTTTAAAAAATTAACATGGTAAAATGTTCTGTACACTGTAACACAGTAGCCTATTCTAGTGCCTAGTATTAGCGCTGCAAGTCAGAAGATAAGACAATGTTAAATGCTGAACAGTAAGGTACAGAATTGTAGTTCATCAAACTAACTGTACATATGTATATATTATGTATACATTCATACTCACAGTGGTGGAATGTAACTCGAGTACTGTTTGAGTACAATTTGAGGTACTTGTACTTACTTGAGTATTTCCATTTTATGCTAATTTATACTTCTACTCCACTACATTTATTTGACAACTAAAGTTATGTTGCAGAATCAGATGATTAACACAAAATAAAAGACTTGCCTGTGATGTATATAGTAATCAGCTTATCAGCTTTTAATTAAGGTAATGTAGCCTACATATTAAAGCATCAGAAAACCATGGCTAAGCATTTCTGCCTTGAAACTGCAGTGTGCCAACAAGTCTCAAAAAGTAGGTTTTATGACATCATATGTCTAAGGAACCAATCAGCCACAAGTGACTAGTGTAACTATGCCAGCGGTGGTGGGCGGGGGCTTGAGGCCAGATCCAGAATTTCTTAATGAGGGAGAAGAGTAGGGCCCAATCCCAATCTCCACCCTCAGTTTAGGGCTGTCCCATTGTCAAATCGTTAAAGTCTATGAGGGCTCTCGAGCAGACATTTTGAGCCCTTACTGAGCACTTTCTGTAAGTCTGCATTTCTGCTGACTTTCGCTGAGGGAATTGCCCACAATTCATAGCGTTGTGACATTAAAACCCAGAGTTACCGGGGGATACATCCATGGGGAAGCCCTGAAGCGTTAAAAAAAAGGTAAACAAAGAGGATTGTCACATGGCTGTTCAGCCTGGTATACTTAGGTTACATAGAAACATTAACATTAAGGATTTAAGATGATTCATAAAAACACATGAAATCAGAGTAATGCAAACACACCTAGTTTATTTATCAACCTTTTCTTTTGATTTTTCTTAATAATGTTGTTTGGACAAAATGAATAAATTGAATATTTGATTCCTCCTCAGTAAAGAGCCTGGCAGACAGTCAAACCTTCCTTGGCTGATAAAAAAAGTCCCAAATCCACAACATTTTTGACGCTGTCAAGGTAACGTGATATGTCGCTGCAAAGTGCTGTCCCATTCATGAACTCACACACACCACAGCTGCACACACAGGTGACATTAATTAAGCCTGTGAGGGTTCGGGGCTTAAGGCTTTAGGGTGGAGATTGAGATTGAGCCTAAATGTGCTTCCAGCCCCTTTTTTCTTTTTCTTTTTTTTTTCTTCTTTTTTAAAAAACTTTTTTATGGGAAAACCATGTTATACAACAATATTAATCATAGCAGAGTATTTTTTTAAATTTTTTACATGGGTTTAAAACGTGTCTGGAGGAGGACTTTAAGTAAAAATACCTGAGTAGCCTACTTCTTCCATCAGTTTTACTTTAAAAAGTAGAAATACAAGTTACAAGTAAAGTGCATTCAAAATTTCACTTTTATTTTAAGGTATGTGGATGCAAATTTGTACAGTGCATCATTTCGTCCACTAGGGGGCGCTGTGTGGCCGCAGCGACAGTCTCTGTGCAGTACCCCGCACCAATAGTTAGGTGGCGCTGTGTCCCCGCGGACACTGATGACACGGCTGTGTGGTGGCAGCAGCAGCAGGCAGCAGGCAGCGTCAGCAGGCAGAGGACACACTCACATCAACCAGTAATCACCACCGTCTCTCACACTGCCATGGTCGAAAAACGAAACAACAGCGCTTCCTATTTTCTACCGGGAGTGAAACTTTAAAGCCGAAAAAAACAACAAGCCATGTTGCTGGACGTTACAACCCCGCGGATATAAGCGACACCGAAGACCAGAAAGTAGCCACCGCCACACCGAAACCACACAGAAGAAGAAGAAGAAGCTCCGACGAAAAGACGGCATCCGGCCTGAGAAGAAGCTCCGAGGTCGGGGACTCCGGTCGGAGCAACGCTTATCGTTTCTGGTGAGAGTCACTCACATTTTTTCGGTGTAGTTTGTGTGAATTTACCGACCGGTTGCGCCACCGGTTATAGCCGGGGTGGCACACGAAACATTTCACACCGCCCTGCGTTGACACAAAACGGGCTTAACAATGTTTACTTCGGTGTGAATGCAGTCGTTTGTTGTGTGGACTATTCATTTTGTCCCATTCACCGGTGAATGGCCGCATTAACTAAAACAAACTAGCTACATGCAGCATAAATGAATAAGTTCAGTGTGGTTAATGCTTTATCACGGTTAAACATTTGTGTGAGCTTTTGTTGTTAAATACAGAGTAGCACAAACAGTCGACTGGTTAAGTTGTCACTAAATTGTATGAGGTTTGGCTGTAAAGAGAGGAGGGCTTTGCTGCTCTGCATGTATCGTCTTGCATAATTGCCACCAAAACATTCACTGACCCACATTTTTAAAGATGTCCTGTCTTTCTGGTCCATTTTATTTCTCCTCAAACTACTTGGAAGCACCGTGCAAACTGTACCAGCCTCTAAACACACACACACACACACACACACACACACCCACACACACACACACACACACACACACACACACACACACACACAC